>VMBQ01002170.1:23816-80605 GCA_007657795.1 Dreissena rostriformis
CATACATGCCAGACGTCCCGATCTCGGCGGGACAGTCCTGCTTTTGGGCCCTTTGTCCCGGCATCCCGATATGAGACGATTTGTCCCGACATTCGTAAAAAACGATGTAAAGTCTATAAGTTCCCAATTAAATTCGCTATTCAAGCACTGTCTGGCTAAAACTTACCATTGCTAATCCCTCTATTGCCCCCAATTAACAACCCGCTTCTGCTACTCGAGTGCACCAGTGTTGTTTTTGACACCTTTTCGGCGATTTATCGGTAAATTATTGATTTTATCAGGCATTCACACCACGGTGTTTTTATGATAGGGGTCTCTCAAAAGATGTATCATACAGAAATAAACGCCAATGACACTATTATCCAGTGTATTATACCACCTAAGGTTATAAAACCTGTCAAAACACCGATTTTGTACATCAAACAAATTGGATGCTGACCAATATGCATTGATGTTTCACATACATTAACTTTCGTTTTCGACTGATTTTAAGAAAATAATTTGTAACATATTGCATCAATCTAAATATAGAGTTAATTGACGATTGGTTGAATAAGAAAAGTGCTCGATGCGCTCACAATGCGTCACACGATTTACATATGTTCAAGGGGATATCCCTGTACTGATTGGATGTCAAATCGAGGCATACAGGGAAACCCCACAATTCAGTTTATAGATTGTGTTTACTTCCGGATAATGGCGAACGCTGTGTTCACGAATTCCTGAAACACATGTATCGTCAAAATTGGGCAGAAAATAAGAGTTTTTGTAAGTTATATACTGACTGCTGACTAAAGTAAAGGTGGAATGATTGATCGTTTTAGGTGTCCTGCTTTTTGGTCAAATTTCCCGACAATTTTTTATGGAATGTCCCGATTTGGACCTGAAAAATTCTGGCATGTATGCACATAACCCAGATTCTAATTCAGCCCAGAAATTGTCAAGATAAACATACTGAGAAAGTTTCATTTACATTGGATGAAAAATGTGGCCTGTAGCACAATAACGAGCTCAAAATTGACGACACAAGAAGCAAGACGCACAACGCTGGACAAAGGGTGACCACAATAATGCACCATGAGCACTTTGTGCTCAGGTGAGCTGAAAACACTGACATTACCATGTTTTGAAGTTCCTTTATCAGTATCAGAATTTCTTCTGCAATTTAACTTGGAAACCTTAATATTACAGCTTTCATAAACAGTTCCTATTCGACACCTCTGACAGAGTACACCCCACCCCACCCACCTCTTCTGTGCTCTCAGCCCCTTCCTTCTTGACGATGGTAAAGTTAGGGGTCTTGGGCCCCTTCCTCTTCTCAGCCTCAAGCCTGCGCCTCTCCTTCTCCCTGCGTCGTTTCTCCTCCTCCTCAGCCTTCCGTTTCTTACGCTCCTCCTGATGTGCACAGACAGAGATTATACTGCTTAGGTTTTATGCAATTTATCTACAACTGACTCTTAAGGTTTTATGCAATTTATATACAACTCTAACGTTGTTTGTTATTTATCTACAAATCTAAGGTTGTTTGAAATTAATCAACAACTCTTAGGTTGTGTGCAATTAATCTACAACTCTAAGGTTGTGTGCAATTAATCTACAATTTTAAGGTTGTTTGCAATTTATATACAACTCTAAGGTTGTTTGCAATTTATCTACAACTCTAAGGTTGTTTGTAATTTATCTACAACTCTAAGGTTGTTTGCAATTTATCTACAACTCTAAGGTTCTTTGCAAGTTATCTTCAACTCTACAGTTTTTTTGCAATTTATCTACAGCTCTAAGGTTGTATGTAATTTATCTGCAACTCTAAGGTTGTATGCAATGTATCTACAACTCTTAGGTTGTTTGCAATTTATCTACCACTCTTAGGTTGTTTGCAATTTATCTACCATTCTAAGGTTTTATGCAATGTATCTACCACTCTAAGGTTTTATGTAATGTATCTACCACTCTAAGGTTTTATGCAATGTATCTACCACTCTAAGGTTTTATGCAATTTATATACAACTCTAAGGTTGTTTGCAATTTATCTACAACTCTCAAGTTGTTTGCAATTTTTCTATAACTCTAAGGTTGTTTGCAATATATCTTTTACTCTAAGGTTGTTTGCAATTTATCTACAACTCTAATGCTGCATGCAATTTATCTACAACTCTA
The DNA here is from genome assembly GCA_007657795.1 of Dreissena rostriformis. Taxonomy (NCBI): domain Eukaryota; kingdom Metazoa; phylum Mollusca; class Bivalvia; order Myida; family Dreissenidae; genus Dreissena; species Dreissena rostriformis. The sequence goes on from VMBQ01002170.1 coordinate 25,974, forward strand.
AGGTTGTATGCAATTTATCAACAGCTCTAAGGCTGTTTGCAATTTCTCTACAACTCTAAGGTTGTTTGCAATTTATCTATAACTCTTATGATGTATGCAATTTATCTACAACTCTAAGGTTGTATGCAATTTATCTACAACTCAAAAGTTGTATGCAAAATATCAGGGGGTTTTCTGACTATTTTGGGAAAAGGAGTCTGACCAAATAGGGAATTTTTTATCGACAAAATTGTCCATTTTGGGAATTTTTGCTTCGATGAAACGGCTCATTTTGGGAAAACATTGTGAATTTATCATGCTTAAATAAGTCAGTGGTTTAACAAAAAAATGTGTTTTTATTTGTATTTAATTTTTCTACAACTCTAAGTTGTATGCAATTTTTCTATAACTCAAAGGTTGTATGCAATTTATCTACAGCTCTAAGGTTGTTTGCAATTTATCTATAACTCTAATGATGTATGCAATTCATCTACAACTCTAAGGTTGTATGCAATTTATCTACAACTCTGATGCTGTATGCAATTTATCTACAACTGTAAGGTTGTATGCAATTTATCTACAACTCGAAGGTTGTATGCAATTTATCTACAACTCTAAGGTTGTATTTAATTTTTCTACAACTCTAAGGTTGTATGCAATTTATCTACAACTCTTGGGTTGTATTCAATTTATCTACAACTCTAATGTTGTTTTCAATTTATCTATAACTCTTATGTTGTTTGCAATTTACCTACAACTCTAAGGTTGTTTGCAAGTTATCTACAACTCTATGGTTGTTTACAATTTATCTAAAACTCTAAGGTTGTATGCAATTTATCTACCACTCTAAGGTTATATGCAATTTATCTACAACTCTAAGGTTGTTAGCAAATTATCAATTCTAAGGTTGTTTTCAATTTATCTACAACTCTACGGTTGCTTGCAATTTATCTACAACTCTAAGGTTGTATGCAATTTATCTACCACTTTAAGGTTGTTTGCATTTTATCTATAACTCTAAGGTTGTATGCAATTTATCTATAACTCTAAGGTTGTATGCAATTCATCTACAACTCTAATGTTGTATGCAGTTTTTCTTCAACTGGAATTTGTTATCTCAAAAGCTCCCTGAGCCTACTCATAACCTACTTGTTCACAGAGCGCTTGTTCATTTGGGACAGTTTCTTAGCAAAATCACTTGTGGCATGAGGACGTTTAATAAAGCAACTTGAAAATGCAATAAACTTCACTGAATAATATTGTTTCACCAGTAATCAAGTATTAATTTATTCTGGGTAAATGCAATCTCTCTATTTGGTTTACTGCTGTCAGAATCATTTCAAGTATAGTTGTTATTTATAAACTTTATATACATGTTCATGATTGAATAAAAATTATCTACCCAATGTCAAATTATGCCACAATAATTCATGGTTAAAACAATAGCCCAGTCAGTCAAGTGTCCACAACTTTCCTCTTGCAGAAAATCAAAAGCACTAGCCAAAATCTGGCTAGTGGGTTAGCGGGAAGACTGAAAGCTCACAAAAGACTAAAAAATATTTAAAAAAAATGAAATATCCAATGTGTGTATATTTCTTTCCTAATTAAATTATACATATAATAATGCAATTCATCTAAGTTTAGTACTATAGTCTAAATGCATGTAGCATTGACACAGAAGTTGAATTTTAGTCTCATCATCACTGATGTCACTAATAAAGGTTGTGCCATGGTATGTGCATGTGTCAGTGATTTTTTTGCTTTATATTTTACAGCCTGTGCCTTTTGGACTGGGGAAATAGCGTGAAAAACCATGATGATGGGAAAAATGAAACATTATTAATATAATTATAAATAACAGTATACCAATTGTTTATAACTGCATGTTTAACTGCTTTTTTATATGTATATTATAAAGTGCTACGGAATTACATCGCTGTGTAATAAAATCAATAATCCAATAATTGGCTTTATTGGAAAAGTTTGGCATCTTTTTGGGGAAAGTTTTGTCAGATTTTTGGGGGAAAATGTTACTTTTTGCCATAGGGAAACAACCTTTTTTTTACTTTTTGCATTTGGGAAACAGCCTGTTAAGAGGTGTAATTTTGAGCAACAAAATCCCTGTGTGTATGTTTTCTGTGCTGCACACCACTCACCTCCTCCACCTTCCTGCGCGAGTCCTCCTCACGTCTTTGCTCGGCCATCAGACGCTCTTCCTCCTTACGCTGCTTCTCACGATCAATCTGCCCCAACAAACATAAGCTGAGAAATAAACAGATTTCATTTTCAAATCACTATGCATGTGCTAATTGCTTATATATTGTCAGTTTCTATGTATAATGAGGAACTGGACTTGTTCAAGTTATATGAATAAACTTTCTGTTCTTATATTCTTATTATAAAAATTATATTAAAATGAGCTGCGGGTTATAAGTTTCAGTACTGTTTGGAACACATACAAGCGATTTTTAATTGTTGTACTTCTGATTTCGACGAGTCAAATCTATGAAATGTTACATATTTTTTGTGGAAGTCATAAATTTCTTAAATAGACGCAAAAATTGGAATTCCAAAAAAAAATTAAACATTATTGAGATTCTCTCCAAAGGTATGCTGTAATTTTAAAAGGCTCTACTGTAGATCGTCTGTATTGTAATTTGTTATTTATTGTTTTTATAAGATTTATGGTATTCTGTACTTATCTATTGTTTAATTTAATAAACTTTAAACTTATCTTTTCAATAAACTAATCTTTGCGATAAACATTTGTTCATTCAGTCATTCAAATAAGTTATGTCCCCAATTGACCAGTAGATATTTCTCAATCAATGCTTGAGTTGACCAATCATGGATTAATTCTTGCATTGGTTAATGAAGCACATGGTTGCATAACCAAAACGATAACACCGTAAATCCAACATAACGCGGATGACGGGGTCCAAACCACAAGAAAGCGTTATAAACGGAACCGCGTTATAAGTTCTGAGCTCATTTATTGCCATGTTGTGTTGATGACGCACAACAGACGACGCATGATGGACAAAAGGCAATCACAAAAGCTCACTATGAGCACTTTGAGTTCAGGTGAGCTAAAAACAATAACTCTACCCATTTTTAACAGAATTTCATAAACACAAACATACGCCATTTTTCAGATGTGTAAAGTTTACAGTGCATTTTGGGACAGAGGTTTTCGTATTGAACATTCGCAAATCAGGTAAAGTGATGTAAATTGAGATTAAATGCAACGTGTACACATTATTGAAAACTGGGCGAAAAAGGACGTGAATTTTGGTTGACGATAAACCGGAGTTTGCATGTATCTTAATTGTCTGGATTACTTATTTAATTTCTCTTACCTGATACGTTTTCAATTTAATTTAAGCAGACAATAATTAAATACATATTGTCTTCAAATAACAACCAAATGAAACATGCCTCAATAAACTGGTCATGGCTGTCAATGATTAAAAAGATCGATAGCACTTAAATAGTAACAGTATTAGAATGTGAAACATTGATAAACACATAATTTGTTTACACCATTATTTGCTTTAAACAATAGATTATCACACTTAACCTGGCAAATCCCCCAGTAATGGTTAGTTTCTAATCCATTATAATTGAGCAATTATGCAATCAGCTCCATGGGTGCCACCATATTTGGATTTCAAGAAAACGCCTGAGACAGAAATGGACAGTAATGGAAGATTGGCAAAAAAACGGGAGCCAAGACCCAACCGAGTTATAGTGATTCCGCATTAATTTATAACAGAGCACTTTATTTTGGATTTACAGTGTAACTGTAAACCCTTGGACTAACAATTGACAGTTACAAAACATATTTCCCTAATATTGGTGGGTGGAGAGTTAGCCTATACACTTAGTCACCCCAGGTAAAACTGGTACAGGACAAATAAGCAACCAACACAATCACCCGAAAGTGATTATTTTACTATCAGTTTCTTGTTAGTCTTCCAGCTAAACAGATCTACATTCCTATGTCAATATCTATAAGTGTAGCTAGATCATAATGAATCACATGTGTTTGAACCTGGTTATCATCAAAGTATCTGTTAGATGTACAAGATAATCATGTGGCAGGAATTACAATACATGTACTACTACATGCTGGCACACAATCTGCTTTGTTATTATTTTTCAACTAGTACTTTTCAACATATAATAACACATCACACTGGTCTTTAATAGCTTGGCAAAAACTGTTAAAGTTGCTTTTAAATCAAACTGTCTTCATAAATTGTGTGGTAAACTTATAAAGACAATTTACTTATTATACATACATGTATACATAACCATTCTGCACTTGTTACATGTTTGAACAGTATGCAAATGATTTATTTGTTAAGACTTTCAGTATCTTCAAATTATACATCTAAGCTCAAAATGAAACTTTCACTTGTAATTACTAAAGTAAAACTAGATAGTATGACGAAAGGATTCGTAGTCGAAATACATGTAGATGCTTTGCGTTTCTTCACTGTTGCAGTATAATAACCTCCCTTAGTTTTACATTTGTCAGGTAAACAATATGAAATTGTAACTTGTTCTTCATAAAGTAAGTTAATTGGCTGGTTAAAAGTTATTTATTATGCATAATACATCATTTGATATTTAAGGAATGTTTCTTGTAAAATCCTGCGTACATGTTTGGCTTGTTTCATTGCAGTGAAGGAGAAGGCCTTGGGGTAACGAAGAGCTAGGGCTTCATTAAAGCTGGAAGACGTTGGAAGTCAGTAGCTTCATAGAGGCGGAAGCCAGAAGCTTCACGGAAGCCGGTAGCTTCACGGAGGCGGAAGCCAGTAGCTTCACGGAAGCCTGTAGCTTCACAGTGGCAGAAGCCAGTAGCTTCACTGAGGCGGAAGCCAGTAGCTTCACTGAGGCGGAAGCCAGTAGCTTCAAGGAAGCCAGAAGCTTCACGGAAGCCGGTAGCTTCACTGAGGCGGAAGCCAGTAGCTTCACGGAAGCCAGTAGCTTCACGGAAGCCGGTAGCTTCACGGAGGCAGAAGCCAGTAGCTTTACTGAGGCGAAAGCCAGTAGCTTCACGGAGGTGGAAGCCAGTAGCTTCACGGAGGTGGAAGCGAGTAGCTTCACGGAGGCGGAAGCCAGTAGCTTCGGCGGAAGCCAGTAGCTTCACAGAGGGGGAAGCCAGTAGCTTCACCGAGGTGGAAGCCGGTAGCTTCACCGAGGTGGACGCCGGTACCGCCACAGAGGCATTGGTGAAGAGTTACATCTTCATTTAAGCTAAGAGTAATAGAAAGTGGAAGCTTCGTTGAAAGTATCGGTCCCCACTTTGGTCGCATTGTAAATATTCGTAGCGACTCGATCATTTTAAGTTCCTAATCGAAAGGCAGGCAGCCAGAGAAAAATTATTATTTATATTATACCTAATGAAATAGTTAGCCTTCCGAGGGCTTCGGAAGGCACATCTTGTTTTTGAGGTCGCGCACACAGTGCTCGGTGGCGGCCTCAGGAAGTCGGCAGTTCGCGTTACAACAGTAAGTTTACAATCATAACATTTTCTGGTGAATATCCATATTCCCCATTTTAAATTGGGTCACCTTTTCATTGTTTTCGAAATTAATGACATAATACCCCTGTTTATCTTTAACAGGATAAAACAAATTTCTGACTTTAAGTAATGTCAATATGGGTCAGATCTTTTGTGTTTTAAGGTCACATTTGCCAATAAAACAGCTGTACTGATTTTAATTTCTTATTCACATTCAATTAACCACTGGACAAACATAGACAAACAAACTGCACCTTTCAGTTTGTGCAACGATTTAAAAATAACTGGATTCTGCAACCATGTCCATAAATTAACCATTTATTTATATAACCAATAATTGGTCAACTTGGAGAACTAGGCCGCAAGGAAAATTTAATCGACTGATATTTTACAAGATGTGCATAACAGGGTGACAAACCTGTATATTTTGATCTAGAGTTTAAAAATCAAATATTTGAACATATTCCAATAATGAAAAACGAATATTCAAATATATTTTCAGTATTTTTTGCCATCCCAAATGAATATTCAAATATCATTTCAGTATTTGTTGCCATCCCAACCGAATGACTTATTATGTTCAAATATCATTTCAGTATTGGTGCCATCCATACTTGCTGTAACTACAAGTGAAAATTTGCGGATAAAATTTGCCAGTGAAATAAGCTGTAACATTTACCTATGCAACCCATGCTCCGTATCATAATGACGCTTCCTCTTTTGAATACAAAATTAAGCTTTCTAATGACCCGGATTATTTGGTTGCGCAATAGTAAAATGGCAGCCATTTTTGGTCCGATTTGCTAGTTTTTTTTTTAATCTTCACGTTGGAATTAAAAAAACAGGTTTGCATGTTATACATGGGGGCGCGTTATATGTGGATTTCTTTGGTAAATAGATTTCAAAATCGTATTTCTTGGACTGCATATGGACGAGAGACTTACCCGTTTGCTCTTGAGTTCCTCTATATCCTTGGCCTCGCGCTCCTTCTCGGACTGCCTCATCTTCTTGTACTCCTCCATCTCGTCCTTCAGCTTCTGCTCCTTGCGCCTCTCACGCTCCTCAAAAGACTCCAGCGCGTCATCCACACTGCACTCCACACAACAACATTACCAGTCAGCAATTTGTTTGAAATGCAATTTCAGGATTTGGGGGTTTTTTCTTGCGAAAAGTTCACTGATTTGGGAAAACTATTTCAATATAACTCTTTATAATAATTCAAAATATAAAAACAATATCATATAAATTATAGTAACATACTTTGTTAGATGTAATTGAAATAACATTGAGATATAATAATAATTATGGACTTCTGCGTTTCTAAAAAAAACAAGAAACCGTCGGAGACGGGTGATGCTCCCCAAATTTTTTTTTTGTCACAACATTGCACTATATATTCAGACAAAAGGAAACGTCTTGAGGGGCATAACTTTGGACAAAATAATACAATGGATGGCTTAGCAACTTAAAAATTATAAAGGGCCATATCTCTCTAAATAAATCATCTAACCAGAACCCACTAATAAAATGCGCATCTCCTCAAGGTAGTTAAGCTTCCCATTAAGCTTCATTGAATTCCAGTCAGTAGTTGGGGAGAAATAGCCCGGACAAGAACTGCACTATATGTACAGTTTATAGAAAATTTCAAAGGGCCATAACTCTGTGAAAAAACATCCAACCATAACCGGCTGATAATATGCACATCTCCTGTTGGTAGTAAAGCTTCACATAAAGTTTCATTGAATTCCCGTAATAAGTTGCTGGGAAATAGCTCGGACAAGAATTGCACTATATGTACAATGGAAAATTTCAAAGGGCCATAACTCTGTGAAAAATCATCTGACCATAACCGGCTGTTAATATGCATATCTCCTGTTGGTAGTGAAGCTTCCCATAAAGTTTCATTGAATTCCCGTAAAAAGTTGCTGAGAAATAGCTCGGACAAGAATTGCACTATATGTACAATGGAAAATTTCAAAGGGCCATAACTCTGTGAAAAATCATCCGACCAGAACCGGCTGATAATATGCACATCTCCTCTTGGTAGTGAAGCTTCCCATAAAGTTTCATTGAATTCCGGTCATTAGTTGCTGAGAAATAGCCCGGACAAGAATTGCACTATATGTACAGTTAATGGAAAATTTCAAAGGGCCATAACTCTGTGAAAAATCATCCGACCAGAACCGGCTGATAATATGCACATCTCCTCTTGGTAGTGAAGCTTCCCATAAAGTTTCATTGAATTCAGGTCATTAGTTGCTGAGAAATAGCCCGGACAAGAATTGCCCTATATGTACAGTTAATGGAAAATTTCAACGGGCCATAACTCTGTGAAAAATCATCCAACACAAACCTACTGATGATATGCACATCTCCTCTTGGTAGTGAAGCTTCCCATAAAGTTCCATTAAATTCCGGTAATTAGTTGCTGAGAAATAGCCCGGACAAGAAAAATTGCACTTTATGTACAGTTAATGAAAAAAAAATCAAAGGGCTATAACTCTGTGAAAAATCATCCGACCAAAACCTGCTGATAATATGCACATCTCCCATTGGTAGTGAAGCTTCCCATAAAGTTTCATTGAATTCCGGTCATTAGTTGCTGAGAAATAGCCCGGACAAAAAACACGCACACACGCACGGAAAGACAAAGCGGTGACTTTATGCTCCCCTATATATATATATATGGGGAGCATAAAAACTGACCTGCCCCTTGGCCGCCATGTTTTTCAACAGACCAGAACCATTTTCGTACTCATCCTAGAAATCATTAGAACAGATGTTCTGACTATGTTTCATGAAGATTGGAAATAAATGTGACTTCAAGAGTGTTAAAAAGGTTTTACTATAGCAGTATAAAGAAAACTGCCCTGCCCCCTGGCGAGTTTTTCATCCAACCTGAACCATTTTTGAACTCGTCCAAGATAGTATTGGGACATATGTTCTGATCAAGTTTCAATAGATGATTGGACTAAAAATGTGACTTCAAGAGTGTTAGCAAGTTTAACTTAAGCCATATAGGAAAACTGCCATGCCCCCTGGCAGCCATGTTTTTCAACCAACGGGAACCATTTTCGAACTCGTCCAAGATATTATTGGGACACATGTTCTGACCATGTTTCATGAAGATTGGACATTAAATGTGACCTCTAGAGTGTTAACAAGGCAAATGTTGACGACGCACAACCGACAACGCACGACGCATGATGGACAAAAGGCGATCACAATAGCTCACCATAAGCACGTTGTGCTCAGGTGAGCTAAAAATCTGAAAAGTTGATTTTCGTTAAAATTTGATTATTTTTTATTCAAAATGATGTTTTTACTAATTAATATAATAGCCACCCGCTAACATCCTGTGATTTCAGTGATTTGTGTAGTGATGTATGTTGTTTTTCACATACATGTATACCAGTTATTTGTTTTTATTTTACCTCTGTTATATTATAAATTTTAAATTAATATTTCAGCTTTAAACTATTGTAATTGATATCAACAAGAAACATAGCAATGCCACAAAATCAGATTTTCAATGTCATATTTTTTTATTTAATTTAAATGATTGTGCATTCCAAAGCTTGGTCTTCCTGTCAGAGAGCTACACAACACAAGATGTCATGGCAATTCCTCCATCTAAACTCAATAAATAGTTGTGTTTTTTTAAATAAGTTTTAGTAATGGTGACCTTCACCTGACTGAACCAAATTGAATCCCAAGTGAGGTATGAAAATAAGCTACCTCCACATGAAAATGTCGGCATTATACGTCCATCCAAAGCATCAAGTTTTTGAGCAGAAACCGTTTTTCTATTTATAGTAACAGTGACCATGACTTAAACCTGACTGACCCAAAATGTAATCCGTAGCTTAGTCCGCATGTAGGCTACCTACAAACAAAATTCCAGTTTATAACTTCCCAATCCAATTTATCTAGCGGAAGCCATTTTTCTATTTTTAGAAACAGTGACCTTGACCAGAGCTGTCTCAGGCAGTCTGGCCTCAAATCCCAAACTATGTCTGCCTGTGAGCTTGGTACATGTATATCTAAAGTTTCATCAAGATTGGTTCATGCAAACTTAAGTTATTCACTTGAAACCACCTGTTTGCTTTTTATCACCCGGCAAAGGCAGACGGTTATAGAATTGGCGTTGATCGTCAATCTGTCATTCCTTCTGTCAAAAAATAATGAAATTGGCTGGGGATATCAATTCAAAGAATTTGCTTGTTCTCTACTTCAAGTAAAAGTGACCCAGCGTGCATTTATTGCAATCCCAAGCCAGGTCTGCATGAAAGCTACCTACCATACCATACAACGTTTCAGGGCAATATCTCCATCCAAACTAAAAGTTATTGAATGGAAACCTTTTTTTTCCATTTTTAGTAACAGTGACCTTGACCTTGAACCAACTGGCTCCAAAAACAATCCCGAGCAAGGTCTCCATGCAAGCTTGCTATATCCAGAGTTACAGTAAGATTGGTCAATGCAAGCTCAACCCTTTGCATGCTGGGAAATTTGTCGTCTGCTTAAATGTTGTCTGCTGAATTGTTAAAATAAGCATTTTCTTCAATTGTTTTCAAAGAATACTATCAGAATAGCAAACAGTTTGGATCCTGATGAGACGCCACGTTCTGTGGCATCTCATCTGGATCCAAACTGTTTGCATAGGCCTTCAAAATTCGGTTCCAGCACTGAAAGAGTAAAGAGATCGCCTGCAAACCATGTGTTTAACAGTGTTTGCATGCATGCTGCCTTACCCCAATCTAATAAGCTCGGTGTACAACTTGGTTGTAAAGCAGGGCTAAAATTCACCAATGTTTTACGTCTAAACAATAGACTCTGACTTAAGAGAAGAATCAAAATATCATTTTATCCATAGTTTGTATCATAAAACAACTACATTCAATATAAAGAGAACTACACAAAGATCACAGTTCATTTATTTAACATGATTTGATATCTCTTGAAAATTGATTTTTAAATTTGGGAAATACAAGTCTGAGTCTATAATAGAGACTCAAAACGTTTGCGAATACGGGCCCGGTTAAAACCATTCATATCAAGCAGATACAATACTTTCACTCTTAATCCTTGATAGAAATTAAAAAAACAAGGCTTGTCACCATAGGATGACATATGCCCCCTTTTTCCACATTTTTCTAAACCTAAACGCAAAGTGTTTGTCCACATTTTTCAAAACCTAATTGCAAAGTGGGACGGAATTTCAGACAGACAGACAGACCTTCGGGGGCATAAAAAACAAAACAAAATACCGTTCAAACCCATTATAGGATCGATTCCATGCTTAGACCCAGCTGAGCCCGTGACCAGCTGTATGGGAGCCCGTGGGTCGGTGTAGTTCTCAGCAAGGACCACGCCCTTGTACATGGGCCACAGCCGCTCGTACGAGTGCTCATGGGCCTGGATCACCAGGTCCACCCCGTGCTTGAAGAACATGTCCTCTAATCTGCAAATACAGAATTGGTGGGATCTGAGAAAAGGAGGTCTAATGCATGTGTGTAAAGTGTCGTCCCAGATCAGCCTGTGCAGTCCGCACAGGCTAATCAGGGTAACACTTTCCGCTTTGAGTGTATGTTTCATTTAAAGAAGTCTCTTCTTAGCATTAATCTAGTAAATGCGGAAAGCATCGTCCCTGATTAGCCTGTGCAGACTGCACAGGCTTACCTGAGACGACACTTGAGGCACACGCATTAAAACCTCTTTTCTCAGAGCGCAACTCATTTTTAATTTATGGTGGCTGAGAGTTCTGAAATGACTTTGAAATATCTGTAGTTAAACATATAAGAATGCAGACTTTTTATTAGTATTTAGCTAAAGAATTTTTACATTTTACAAAATGGTCATACAATAATAAATATTTGAGAATTCTGACAATGTCCGGGAAAAATAAACAAGGCAGTATGCATGAGCAAATATCTAAAACACGTACCCAAGTCTGACCAAGGAATCATTCTTCCTGCAATCGTCCGAGTTATTATTTGAGCAGTACATTGGACGATGTCCAAGGGCAATAATCCATGGGGAAGAGTTACGGTTCTTGTTTGCAGTCTCCAGGTCTACAGTTAGCCATTCACGCTGGGCCTCCATGTAGCGCTTGTCTTGAAGGAAGAACACCTCCGAAGAGTAGCTGAAATATGCCATGTTATATATAAGCTGCTCGCTTTGAAAACTGGGCTTAATGCAAGGGTGTGAAGTGTCGTCCCAAATAAGCCTGTGCAGACAGCACAGGCTAATCAGGGACAACACTTTCCACTTTTATGGAATTTTGTGTTAAAAGGCAGTCTCTTCTTAACAAAAATCCAGTGAAAGTGGAAAGATTGGTCTCTGATTAGCCTGTGCAGACAGCATAGGCTAATCTGGGACGACACTTTACACAATGTATTAAGCCCTGCTTTCCCAAAGTGCAGCTCATTTTATCTTACCTCATACAGAGTTCTTTAACTTTCATGGGCCAAGCCATGTCATGTGTTTTTGTCAATGTCAAGTTAGTAGTGGTTTATATCCAGCCAGTACAGTCATTCTTTCAAAGAATATACTGAATGAAATCACCGAAGAGAATCATATGACGTCATTCAATACAATATAGCTATGTTTAGTCCTGTTCTTTCTGTAATGCTGGAGAAAGAATGGTACAGTACTTGGTAAGATATCTTACGTACATGGCTACATACTGAACAATGTTATATAGAGCAATATATTTAAATTGGCCTCGGGCTACACTTTGGCCAAATATTAATTAAGTCACCCTGTATCAAACCGCACAAGTTTGTAAGAAGATTTTTAAATAAATAGTTCATGATTATAATTAAAATATTTTCCAAACAGGGTTGTTTGTGTTAAGATTTCTGTTCAGTATTCACCAATGAATTTGTTAATTATGGAATACATTACAAAGGTTCATATATGGAAATTTAAATTGTAATACATGGACAGAAATAAGAAGTCAGCCAAGATTGAGAAATACTTAATGACAATGATTATAATAAAACTTATAATAGCAAGAATGATAAAGAGAGTAGATACTGTAACTGAATATTCCAAACCAAAGTTGATTTTACAAAAAAAAATCTGCCAGAAAATTTCATTAGCCATCAGAAAGCAATAATTACTGTACTATTATTTCCATACAATACATGTTTTTCTCAAAATTGCAATTTTGGTTGCAGAAAGTGCAGTCATGATCCCCCACCTACCAAATCAAATGGACTGGTCCAATGTCAAGGCTGTACCACATCTTGTTCAACGGGATGGGCCAGTCTGTGTTAGGCATGGAGAAGCGAACACCATACTGCTTAAAATCTTCACTGGGCTCAATCTCTGCAATAGGAATGAACCTCGCTTTGTGAAAAGGGGGTTTAGCGTATAAACATAAAGTGTCTTCCCAGATTAGCCTGTGCAGTCTGCACAGGCTAATCAGGGACAACACTTTCAGAATGAACTGATTTTCATCAAGAATAGTCTTTCTTTAAACAAAAAGTACAATAAAAGCGGAAAGTGTTGGTCTGATTAGCCTCTGCAGACTGCACAGGCTAATCAGGGACGACACTTTAAGCACATGCATTAAACCCTCTTTTCACAAAGCGTGGCACAAATACAGTATAGTCTTTGTTTAAAATTATTGTATAACTTTACAAAATTACTATTTAACCATACTTTATTGTTGAACATGCAAGTATTCAAACAAGTGCACACATGTCTTATTTTTTTGTGTTAATTTAATGCCTTATGGGGAAAATGAGGTTTTAATTATTTTTGTTAAGAATTAAAAACATTGTAAAAACATTTCAACACAAAGTAAGTAAAAGATTAACTTAATTCCAAACACGAACTTCAATACATAAAATAAAAACAAACATTGACAAGAATAATGAAACAAAACCTTCCAAGGGATGGGAACCAATAAGATACAGGTTTTATGTATTTTAGTGGTTAAGCATATTGATATTTGTTTAGCATTTTTCATTAAATTGCCACATTAATATATTNCACAGGCACTGACTGCCAGACACACGGACACCTGCCGCCTCGAAACTAGAGAACTTAGCAGCGCATTGATTTAAGCAGGTGCTGGTTACACTTTCAGACCCAGGTGTTCGGTGAATGGAATACCGTGCTTGTGTTTGGTCTGCCGCGATGAGCGCCACACAGAACATCGTAAACACACATATCTTCTTCATTGTCAGTTTGGTGATAAGTCTAAAATACGGACGATTACGCTTTGCTATAGTATTTATTACCTCAGAAACAAAATTACAAACGCAAAAAGAGCATCGCTTTTGATCGAAAATTACTTGACTTAATAATGTGATTATTGTTATACAATTGTTCATATCTGATGCAACTTATTACCCCAAACTTTCGTTTTAATTCTTTTTTGTAATCCATCCAAAGTGACGCTGAAACGTGCGTCATATCGGATATATTGTTATACCCATATTTACATTTATAAATTACGCTACAATATAATTACACATACATTCCATTTGTAGAAAACGCGCAAAGATATGCACCTTCAGCCACACCGTCGCTTATGAAAGTATTAAAACGACTGATACTTCAGCTACCAAAGAGGACTGTTTTCAATAGCATAATAACCTAAGAAAACTGGTATTGTCCGGCATTATTTATTTATTAATTTGTTTATGGCCTGTTGCTTCACGGTGGTTGATTGTCTTATGTTCAGAATAATAATCGTGACAGTCCTCAATACCCAATGGTATTGATAAGGCTTATCTTGAAGTCAATATGTATTGAAATGGGAAATATAGTAGAAACAATCCGTCATGGTAGGAATACTGGGTCTGATCTGTAAACGTTCAATCGAACTTCTCAATCGACGACGATAAGAAAATATTATTTTAAACGTAAAAAATAAACTGAAAGATAAAATGTAAGAAGGACCATTATTGTACTGAAACATCTGTTATGAAGTGTTCATAACAGCTTATGTACATTGGCAAATTTATTTTCTACAAGCTACCATTTATCAAGCAAAATTTTTACCTTTTAGGTACAACACTTCGTTCTTTGAAATTGTGTATTCTATACATGTGTTTTAATGCAATCAAGCGTTCACGTTACAAAGAGCCTTTCATTAGTTTGAAAGAACAATATCATAACGGAAATTGTATGTTGTGTGCTTGATACCGCACCTTTGTTGAATATTAGAGAATGGATGTTTACAACAAAACAATTCTTGTGTTTCTTATATTGGCTCTTACTTTCGTAGAAAACACAACTGCAGAGCTCCCAAAATGCAATGTAACCACTTCGAACGAGCTCGTACCGTACTGTAGCTTTAGCAGCTGGTTCCCCTGGGACTGTGGAACATTTGGTGTTAATTATCAAGACAACCAAGCCATGGCTGTTCGCAAAAGAGCGTTGTGTTGTTCGGAGAGCGACCAGGGTATTGAAGCATGTCTTTCAGAGTGTCAGCAACCTCTAGGCTCCAACGAAGGCTACGGTAAATGTGGCAATGTTTGTCCATTTATAACTACAACAACAACAACAATTAAAGCAACGGCACTAACACAATCGGAAAACAATATGAATATGACCGACACACCGGTTCATTCTACAAACAGAACTTCTGCGGACTCAACATCGGGTGCTCCTACCGACCGGATGATTACAACAGAAATATCTGGTCTTCTCATGTCAGGGATACATATTGTTGAAACATCGGTTAATCTTACCACAGGAGTGAATATGACAGAAACATATTATCCTTCTACATCTAGTACTTATGTGGCCAACACGTCGACCGATCCTACCTACGAGATGAATGTGACTGCAACCTCGGAACACACTATCAACCAAACGACAGTGACACAAACGTCTCCAACTGCGAAAGTGACACCAGACTTGACCGACAATTTGGCATGGTTGACAACAGGTTTTCATGGGGCCACAAAGCAACGAAACAACGATGCGACCTTCTCGTTTGGTTCCATAACAATGAAGAAAGGGACATATGAACAAAGTACGTTGCAAAATGGTTTACATTCTTATTTGTAATGTACTTTATCCAATTAAGAAATATAGATATCGGATATCCATAAAGTGTTGTGTATGTTCGCATTAATGCTTACTGTGCATTACACTATATTGCTAAATTGGTTCATTTTGAGACGCGGATTGATTTATGATAAGTCGTCCATATATTACTAATTTCAAATTCTTTATTAAATAGAATGTTAACTTATGTATTCATGCAATACATATACTGATTCCATTTATTACAAATTATCATTTTTAATCTCTCAATTTTGTATATCCATGAATAAAGTACATAAATCATATGATTTATACAATGCGTGTGTGTGTTCCATTTTCAGTCTCCTACTGCAAGTTGACCACCATTGTCGTGTCTGGATTTTCCGATATTGGCACAGCATTGGCTGTTGCAGTCGTTTTTATTCAAGGTCAAGAGGTCAAACAGTATCAAGGACGTACCCATTGCGGAGAAAAATTGACGAGCAAAGGTCAACAATAAAAAGAATGCCCTGGACTTCTAATCGAAGAAGTGAATTTTTATTCATTTTTTAAATATAATTTGCTTGAACCAGAAACACTAAATTCTGCTTCAGATTCATATGCCTCTGTCGTAATGTGATTATCTGTAAGATTTAAAATACACATGGTTTAAGCAATAATGATACATGTAGTTCTTTTCAGTGTATTAAATGGCTCCAACTCAGTCACTTGATAAAAATGTGTATGCCGAGTTCTGGTGACTATTTCTTGATGAATGTGTCAATGTTCAATTTTGAATTTCTGTCCAGTTTGAATTGGGCAAAACATAAAAGAGTATTTTGATATTTACAAACCAGTCACTCTCTTACATTGATGTGCTTTCAATAATTATTTGGAATCGTCGAGTACTGCTTTTTTTCTATTTTTAAACTTTAAATCAGCCAATTATTGAGTGATGTAACATAGTTCCTCGTTATAAAGTTGATTTATATAGATGTCACCCGAATGCTTTTCAATTTATACAAATTGTCAATTCAATTGGTGGTGTGGAGCAAATAGAAACACGAAGCCAACGCAAATGACAAACTTAACATATGTGGCCTGTTCTGATATTGTTGGTCAAAATGGGGAACATGGACGAAATTGAGTTATTCACATTTTCAGAAGCTTCCATGTATGTTGAACACGGAAAAATTATGATGTTTGCAATATTTCTCAATTTTAGGTAAAAACGGCTTATTTAAAAATGCCTATTAAAACACACACAAAAACATTTCTTTATTTATTTTCATGCCAATAAAATAAGTAAATACATTTTTAATAAATCTACTTGTGCAGGATTAAATCAATAACATTTGGTTTTATTATATGATATAGTTAATACTTTTCAAGGAGAAGAAAACATTATAAAATTTATATTGGTTACCATGGAAACACCATAAATAATTCAAATGTATGAAATTCTGGTTATTCAACGAAATTTTTAAAGTGTTTTTGTTTAAAAAAATGATATAAGGAAAAAATACTCCCATACCTAATGCATATACAAAGTCAAAGTGTAAATCGCCATTGATATGGACTCTTGTGTCAATTTGCTCTAAATTAGTTTGAAGTACATTTGGATCTAATAAGATAACTAACAATTGCCTTATTTAAACAAATATTATGGCACTGCAAAATAATTCGTAAAAACTGTACCGTTATATTCTAAAGTTTACATCTCCTTTTTTTTCAAATAAAATCAGTGATTGTTTACAAGGTATCTCAATGTTTTAGTTGTCCTGTAACCATGAAAACCAATGTCTATACACAAAATAATTTATTTACAAGAGGTAAACTAAAATGATTTATTTAAAAGATCTGAACATTAAATGTAATGTTTATGAAACCTTGCAAACAATAATACACAACCTAATTAAAAAATGCATTTTGCAATCTCTAAGCAATTCAGATATAATGGTAATCAATGATAATAAATAAAGAATACAAAACAGATCCCAAAATTAAGTACATACATAGACAAACATACTTTTCTCCGTTTTATTCAATTTTCATTTTATCGTTTCATTAATATTACACATTGCTATCTTAAATCCTATCAACAAGAAATTCATGAATCATAAATGTTAAAGAGTGACTTACCTAACCATGATTAAAGCTTTGTGGTTACCTTGGTAACATAAAACAATTCATGCAGTTTTTTTAAGTCGCTTTTGTAGAATAAAATATAAATTATTAAAATAAAACTGTATAATAAAATGAGTATAGGTAAAATGTCTTCTACATTCAAACATATTCCATAAATATGAGTGAGGTCTCAGTGTTTTATTTCCTTAAAAATTAGGGCCGGTAACTGGACCCATTTCCAATGGAAAAAAAGTAGATATTTTTCCCAAATGGGACCAAACAATTTCCAATTGAAGGTTTAAAAAAAGTTTTTTTTTTTAGATCTCAACATTTAGTTCATCTCCCATTGAGCTCTATAAGTTTAACCTTAGAACATATTATTATATTGAAACACTTTTATTTTCAATTTTGAAGCATTTGTTAGCAAAACAACAATTACACTAATTTCCCAATTTTAGTCAAAATGCCTTGATTTTTCCCACTCCAAAGGGACCCGGCCCCATTCCCAAAAATGTTGGGAGAAAAAAAACACTGCGGTCTTGCGGCAGTTTACTTTTAAATCTATCATGGTCATAGCAGATTATCATAGATAGCTCACGATTTTAAAATGTTTCAGCAAATAGCTCTAGTATGAGCTGTTATAAGTCACATATTGTTGGCATTGTTATATCCGCTCGTGGGATGGAAAGGAATAGTTTGTTTGCACTGCATTCGTATTCTTGCTCTTTTATCACAGGCATTGAGCAGAGAGGCTACGACTTAGTATTGTCTGTTGGTGTGGTATACAGTAAGTAATTTAACTTCTTCTTAAGAAGTTCATATATTCCTTTACATCTTCTGCACAGGGACCCTGTCTGGCTTTAAATCTTCCAGCTGGCTTGTTTGATGTTATTCTGTGATTAAACAAAAATAAGATGTAATTAGTTGTCATGAATTTAAGCAAATTGAGGTTATTATACTGCACATTTTGTTTAAAGGGACTTTTCCATGTTTTGGTAAATTGACAAAATTGAAAAAAAATGTTTCCGATTCCTTAATGTTCGTTGTAGTTATGATATGTGCGAGTAAACAGTAATACTGAACATTAACCATGCTCTAAAATATCAAGTATATGCATCTTTTGACAATTTAAAAACCTGAAAATTATAAAGCGTTACAAACATGAAATGATCGAATAATTTGGAGAGTTCTGTTGTTATCATTATATTGTGTGACACTACGAGGATCGCTTATATAAAGTATAAAATACACCATTCACTGTATGAGCACGGATGAGCGAGTGGTCTATATGCTAGACTTTTACTCCAAGGGTTAGTGGTTTGAGCACAGTTGAGAATACCCTTTTTTCTTTCTTTAATTGTATTCTATTTTTATGGAGCTATTTAGTTCCAATGTTTACATTTATCAATTTAAAGCATTTAATGCCAAACTTCAATTCTTGCCAAAATCTGTGAAAAGGTCCCATCAAACAAGGTAGAAATACAGCAAAATTTATATCATGGGGTGTTATTTTGCCAATGTATGTGTTATGATAGCATAAAAAGTGTTACAGTTAAAACACAGTTTTCTATTTAGTATTATTAAAAACAGAACTCTGTTTAATTCATTTAATAAAATTAGTTAAAATAAAAGGATCCAATATTTCCAAGGCCAGTTTACATTTTATCAAATATTTTAAATGATCATACAATGTATATATATACACATAACAGATGATTGCCCATGAATTTCATTGTTAAAAGAATAAATACTTGTTGGAAGTATTTACATGTATCTATAATAAATAAACTTGAATGGAAAAGAATAACAATTGTTACAAACCTTAACAAACTTTAAAAGTTGTTTCGTTTAGTCTGTACAATATTTTCTTCGGGTGTTTAGTAGTTCTTGATCTTGTTGTTCCCAGGTCATCAGGTGTGGGGTGGTATTGGTTACCAGGCCATTTCTCTATGAGGTCTTCAATGCCATGGTATCCGAGTAATTGACCAATGTTAATACATGGTGTGTTTCATTCAACTTCACTAAAATGACAAAAAAAATCATTAAGACGAAAAGCAAACCAATGTAAGACACATGTTATGGTTTATGATATAGTTTATGTACTGATTATCAATGAAATCTTATTTTATTTATGTGTCACCCCTTGCACAAAAAAATATGTTTATTTGTACATAGTAACTTCAAGTATGATAGTGTCATATCCACACTTCCAATAGACTCTATTTTGATATATTGTCAACATAAAATTCATATTTCACTTTCACTTTCATACAGTGACAAACAATGTCAATGACTGAAAGAGACTTTTATACCTGGATACCTGGACTGTTGGGCTATGCTGTAATGGCCCCTATGTTAAATAGTCTCTTCTGTAGAATCTCTCTCTGATTTGTACTATTTTGTTAAAACTTCTCTAGAGTGCTCTTAGTAAATATTAATTGTTAATTTAACTTAATTTACAGGAGGGTTAAACTTCTAAATGTTCCATTTCTCAGAATTAAGCAACGATTTAAATTGATTAACACTTGTGGCAGCTATTGTTGATTCTTCCAAACTGTTCCAGTAATGAATTGATATTTGACTCAAGGTGTTGAGTCTTACATTGCTTTTGGAATTCTTGCCTCTTAGTTTCAAGTGATGACCACGAAGATTATCCTCAGCCAGATCGAACAATTTTTCCCAGTTTAAATCATCCAGCTTATGTAAAGATTTGAAAATTTGGATCATATCCGCCCTGTCCCTTCTGTACTCAAGTGTGACTAGTCCCAACTTCCAAAGACTGTGGTCGTATGGTAGATGTGCCACCAATGGCACTAGTTTAGTTGCTCTTCTTTGAACATCTTCAATTAACTTTATATGATTTTAGGTGAGGGGACCAAACACATGATCCGTATTCTAAGGTTGGCCTGATTAAAGCCTTATAAAGAGGCAGAAACATTTCTTCGTCAAGACACTCAAAGGATCTATGTACTAAGCCAAGAGTTCGCTGTGCTTTATTCGTAATATTTGTAATGTGTTGGTTAAAACTTAGCCGCTCGTCAAAAGTCACACCTAAATCTTTCTCATTTGTGACTGCTTCAATGGCTGTGGAATAGCGAAAATCACTATTTGAATTTCGAAGGTGAAGAACTTTGCATTCCTTTGCATAACATGTTAATTTCCATTTATCACTCCAGTCACTTAAGTTGTCTATGTCAGATTGAAGATTATAACACTCCTCATTTGTTGTTACTGGTGAAAAAAGCTTTGTGTCATCAGCAAAAATCTTAACAATTCCTGATAGGTTAGTCATTGATAAAACACAGAAAAAGTACCGATCCAATTACACTGCCTTGAGGGACTCCGCTAACTACATCTGATCATGATGACAAAGTAGATCCTATACGAACACACTGCGTTCTTCTAGACAAGAAATCCCTAATCCAATTCATGGCCATTCACACCCAATTTGTGTAATTTATAAATCAAATGCCCGTGTGAAACGCGATCAAAGGCCTTGGCAAAGTCAAGGTAAATGACGTCGATTGGTACACCTTTGTCTAAGGATTCTGTCCAATTATCAAGAATCTCTAATAACTGAATAGAGCATGACCTTCCTGATCTGAACCCGTATTGTGCGTCAGAAAATATCTTGTTGTCATTCATATGCTTCACGAGTTTATCCCGGACAAGACGTTCACATCATTTACACACTACAGAAGTTAGGCTAACTGGGCGGTAGTTTGCTGACTCTTTCTTACTTCCATTTTTAAAAACGGGAGAAACAATGGCTTTCCTCCAATCATCGGGAATAACTCCTTCACTCAACGACTGATTAAATAACATTAATAGTGGTTTAACTAGTTCCTTCTTAGCTTCGTAGAGAACCCTAGGATGAACATAGTCCGGACCAGGTGATTTCTCTGGGTTAAGTGAATTCAGGGATTTCAACACATCCTCCTCAGACAACAATTTTTTTTTCTAGTAAATTCCGATTTTCATTTTTTATAATATCAATATGGTCATTTCCGGCATTATCTGATCCAACAAAGACACAGCTGAAGAAGCAATTTAATGTTTCTGCCTTATTAAAATCTGTCTTAGCTTCAGTATTATCCTCCCTTACCAACACGCCTATGGAATCCTTTGTTGTTCGCTTAGAGTTAACGTATCGCCAAAAGGATTTGCTGCTCTTATTTACTTCATTTGCAATTTTTTTCTCATAACTTCTTTTGGAACGTTTCACAATATTAGCACATTCTTGTCTACACTGAGCATATTTCAAGTAACTATCATGTGAACGTGAAAACTATTTTTTCCAGGAGCTCCTTTTCTTGTTAATTGCTAATCTTGCAGTTCTATCCAACCACAATGGTGAATTCACTTGTTTTGAGTTTGACTTTTTCTCAGAAATAAACTTTGATGAGACTTCCAGCAAGGTTGACTTAAAAACAGCCCACATATCGTAAATATTCTTCTCATAAAATAAAAAGTCCCAATCTAACAAACCTAATTCTGTTCGCATGCCCTCATAATCCCCTTTAAAATACTGGTGTCTGACTGGTTCCTCAACTAGTTCAGCAACATATAATTTCAAATTGCAGCTAACTATAGAATGATCACTTTTTCCCAATGGCGGGTTTATTTCAATTGAATCTTCATCTACCATAGCTTCCTCATTAGTGAAAAGTAAATCAAGGCAACTTGGCAATTGTCCATCCCTAAAGCGTTTACTTCCTTTCAAATGTTGAAACAGACAATTATCCAAAAAGCAATCAAAGAACTTGTGTCCATCAGAACCAATAGCATAATCACATGTTGGTATTGACCAGTCTATATCCTTACAATTAAAACTTCAGACAGGAAGTTCTCCAAAACTAAAGTGTGATTTTATTGGATTAAAATTTAGGTGGGAAAGATCTTTTATTAACATGGAATTTCTCATGCAATCATAAAAAAAAACATTCACAAACTTTATTTATTAAATTAAAATGTAAACAAAATATTACAGGAATGAGAAAGGTCACAGTCGCCATTTTTACTTTCGTTTTCAGTTGTAAATATGTATTTTTTTTTGTAATTATTTTGGACATTTAACCAAAAAAAAGTCAAGTTGATTTAAGGAATAACACTTACCTTGTTCAAATACAAGTGAAATCCAGACAGTTTTATCAGCATCAAGCTAAAATCTTTATCAACATGTGTTGAAGTATTGTGTGTGTGGCTATATTGAGCCATGGATAATTTCGGTAAAAGGGGAGTTATAAGTCAGCTCTTTGAAATTACAAGGTCAAAATCAACTATTTGTTTGATAAAAAATACTTTCAATGACCAGTCTGTGCCGATTTTTATATAAATTTAAAACGAGAAACGGTAAATTCACAGAAAACATTAGGCAATTTAAACAGAATTAAGTGCAAGTTTAGCGACGTCATTTCGGATGAGTTTTCTCATTATGACGTTTGCCGAATTAGACCCAAAAGTCTCAGAACACGCCACATATTACTGATCCTTAAAACTACTTTGATTTTAAGTAATGGGCTGAAGATACTCGCTATGATCGGTCTGCTTACTTTGTTACCTAATATTGTTGATGGGCCTCAAGTCGTTAACGCTAACAGAATGGCAGAACAACTGGTTCAATAACTACAAACTGTGCTCTTGGTTTGTCATCCACGAGTCACAGTTGAAACTATGCATTGGCACAAGCCAAGTGCCGTTTTTGTCAATTGTAAACACACGTTTAAAGACAAATACTGGGACATATGATGTTAATGTATAATAAAAGAAATAACTAATATAGGTACCGTCTCGGAACTTTCATATGGAGCATCAGAGTAATATTGGAGGAGGGTATTGCTTGATAGTTTGAAAAAAATACATCTAAATTGTTAAAAACACATAAAAACCATTTGTTATGATCATGATTGGCTATTTACGTAATGTTAAGGGTTATGGTTTTGTAAGTCAAACGTACCCATGTTACATGACCCATATTGCCAATAAAACCGCGCAACGGGTTATACGCTTGGCTGCTTGGAAATTATAAATACTTTTAATCTTCACATTTAAGACTTAGTGGGTCCCAGTTGCAATATGTCTATAAGATCTCTTTCAAAACCCTTTTTCATATGACGAACGTTTCTTCCTTTGATGTTGTATCAGCAATTCTTCTTCCTAGGCGACATTTTCTCCAAAGGACATCATCAAAAGTTACCACAACAAAGTTTTCGTTTTCACATTGTAGTATCTGGCTGACACATTTATTAAATCGCATGTTCATCTTCGAAAGCTTTTTTCCAGGCGAATTCAAAAAAGTCTCAGTGTGCATTTCTCCTGTTCAATTTTCAATTTCAATCATTTTGTTTTAAATTTTGTAGAGCTTATGATTGAAATGAAAGACGATTTAAGTCTAACGTTTTATTTTCGTTTTCTTCTTTTAATATTCTTCAATTTATTAAAACGTATAATGTTCCGTATTAGAAATCTTTATAACAGAGGCCGTAGATAATTAATTACATTAGTTCATAACTTTATTGAACAATAGTATTTTATTTTGAACACACCATTTTCGATGCGATCTGTAAAATCTAACGGCCTACTTACAGTTTTTCTTCTCTGCTCTACACAATTAATTACTATCAAACAACAGTTAAGGGTAACTTCTATAGGTCTTTATTTCTTTACAGGCTTCCTAGCAATTTAAAAATCTAGTAAAAATGAAGCAGTCGAATACATAGTATTGTCAATTTCAATTAATGCATGAAAACAACCTTTTGCTTTATATTTGTCTTACTCTATTTCGTATAAAACCTTATTTTATTTTGGTTATATCACTCAATTCGCTGACAGATTTATTATTTTGTAGTTGGTTACTTGACACAGTTATTTCTTTGATATATAACATCAAGATTGAAGATTGAAGATTTATTTGCAGCATTGACAGGGGGTAAAGGATTTACAGAAGGTAAAGGATACATTTTAGTACATGCAATATGATAACAACATTAATTGACGTATAAACATAAGTATAACAAGAACTTACATTATGAGCAAGCGATATTACTACAAATTATAGATAATAAATACATAAACAACATCAATACATCATGAAAAGCTGATGTAGATTCAATATTGAAGAGTCAAGATTTATTTGCAACATTTACAGAGGGCAAATGGACAATGTGGATACATTTTAATACATGCAATATGATAACAACATTAATCGACGTATCAACATAATTATAACAAGCACTTAAATTATGAGTAAGCGAGATTAGTAAATAGTATAGATTATAAATACATAAACAACATCAATACAAGATGAACAGCTGATGTAGATTCAATATTGAAGATTCCAGTTTTATTTGCAGCATTTACAGAAGGCCGATGGCCCATGTGGATGCATTTAGTTCATGCAACATAATGACAACATTTATAGACGTTTGTAAATAATAACAACTAGCACTAACATTATGAATAAGCGAGATTAATAAAAAGTATAGATAACAAATACATGAGCAACATCAATACATTATTAACAACAATTTATTCATATTTACATATAGGTACGAACTCATTCTTATCAAAATTGGATATGCCACTTCAGCCAACTGTACCTATTGTTAATCTGAATGTAAAACTATTGAACATATATTTTGGATATGTTAGCATTTTGATAAGTTAATAACATAATCGTTTTCTGGATGTACTCATTTTTCGAAACATCTGAATATGCCTCCATTTATACTCAAACATGCTTATACAAATTGACACTTGAACTTAATATTTGCTTTGAACAAAATGTATTGTAAAATGAGCCAAACTAGACCCACGCTTAAAAGAGCAAAATTGTACCTGTTCTTACATGGCCATGTACTAACAACAATTAATGTTTTAATGATTTGCGTCCAAGTAAAGAACGGGAAATACTGTTACTCCTTTTCGAGAAGTTGTGATAAGGGACTTAAGAAACCCTTGATAAGTATAACATGTTTGTGTTGCCAAATGTGTTTAATCTTATATGAATGTGTTGCGTTTTTACAAAACTATAAATATTATTAGATTGACATTTACTTTCTAATACTTGTATCACACTTCTTATAAAACATGTTGTTATTTGATTGTTAACAATACGATTTGAACTGAGCGAGCTCGTCCTCATTGATCAATTTCGTATCGTACAGTTGAAGTTATCGACGTTTATACATAATCATTACATGCTAGAAGCTTTTGTGTAAGCTACATTGCCGAACAAAATAAAATAACAAATACAAATGTACCGTACTACTAATAGAGAGGAGTAGTCATACTTATCAGTACATGATGCATTCAAAAATACATGCATTTACTCGTCAAACAAAACCTAATCAGGCGAACACAAGAAATAACACAAATATACTGAATATACAGGAGATGCTGAATAATACAAACACCAGAATACAATGTTGTTCTATGAAAATAAACAATAATATGAACTACAAAAGATGATTTTTAGATTGAGCGTGTTAGATTCTTATCGCGATAAATAACGCGTTAATTTCCCTTTGGGAAAAACAATTCCTAAGCGAAACGAAAGTTTAGGTGTTTTAAGGGAAAACATTACATGTTTGTTCGTCATAAGGCAGACGTGAGTAAAACAATTTAAGCGTTAGAAAATGTATATTTAGATACAATCGTCGTATCTATAATTGTCTATGTGTACGGAAACAATACAATATATGTTATTTCGCAAAAAAAGCACATTCAATACAAGTACCATATAAATATTTACACATATAAACATTCCTGTACATGCATAGCAGCCAAACTGTCAATTAAAAATAGATAGCCCATGTTGTTGTTTTTTTTTAACAGAATGTAATTAAAATATGATCAGTGATTTTTATTATTATTTTCAAACGATTTGCGTCGCTTATCGATATCATCCTTTATTATTTCGCTTAATTCCAATATGTCTGGAATAAAATCAGAATTTATCGAAATATTCTGTCGTTTGACCATGAAGAGCATTAAACTCATCAATAGTAACAATTCGCAGTCACTATATATACGATACTGGACACAACATCCCCCAGATAACCTGTGAAACACGTTGCGGTAATAGCAATGCGCATATATAGGTGGCGAATACACGGAAATGTATAATAAATCTTTGAATGAACAAAATAGTGATGAGTTTCATGGAAGTACAACACCGTATTTGAATTCAGTTACAGCGTGCTTGACGAGATGCTCGATGTTTGATTTTACTAAAACACATATCCAACCTTAATGTCTAACACCAACTAAAGATGAATTTGCTTCATTGAATAAATTGCAAATTAGCTCAAAGTATTGAAACAAACGTAGGCTTATAATCTCATAGTTTTTTTAATTCAGGAAAGACAGATGAAACAGAATTAAACAAACCTTGAATATTCAAATATTTACATATCATAGAATCAGAATGTAACTGACCTCGACCGCAAAACTAATCGACGCTGGTATAACCATTAACAATGGACTCTCATCGGCGTTGAAGGTAAAATTCATACGAACTTCAGTGAGAAGAGCATGACCAGTTATTGAACAAAATACATGCTTATAAATTGAAACCTAATCTTATGCGGTTAAGGTTTAAAACTATGTTTTCTAAAATAACCAAAAGAATCCTTCTTATTCAGCTCTTTTAGCTGCTGGCACCTTTGGTGTGTAGTATAATTTGATAGGTGGATTCCGTTTTGTCCCATGTACAAGCAAACCATCACCGATGTACACTGGTCGCCATTTAATCATCTATTAAAGTTCATTTGACGACTTGTAGTTTCTTTTGGTAAAAATATGTAATTTACAGTTGTTAAGATAACATCAAACGCACGGAAATGTGCACATTAATCACGTTAATTATGTATTTTATTTTATGTTTTTGTCAATTTAATTTTGATTGTCAAGGAGTGTTGTTCATATAAGTATACGAATATACATGTATTTAGTGTTCCGTTGTTAAACAGCTTTGGTCTAACGTAGTCTCTTAAATTCAAAGCGTATCAAACTAGCATTAGGAGATGCTCTCACGTAGAACTTGTTCGAACGCCTAACATCCGTGAGATATAAGTAGCTGAAATTCATTATCTTCACACCATCCAAGTAGATCTGAAAATCCCAAAACACAAGTGAATCACAGAGGGCCAGTTACAATCATTAATAAAATAAGTTATATTTCTGTCATTTAATTCGTACACTGTAAATTAAGAATCCATTTTATCATAACTAATAAAATCTTATTACATGCCAAAAGTTAATATCTAATATAACAATGATGTCTTAAACAGTATTTTATCTCGGAACTTTCGGGAGTAATAGTGTCATTGTTTTCACAATGTCATTCATGCTTTAGATCTAAAAACCTCAGTCCTCAAAAACTGTAATGTAAAAACACAACTTATTTGCAGAAATCGCTTCCAATAGGCATGGCATCGACCAAAACACAACACAAATCGCATTTGAATGGGTAAATATTTACGATTTGGTACTTATTCATCTTATAGTTTAGCCTATTCATTACATTACATGCGTACCAATCGTCGAGTAAAACATATTCAATTCGCACCACGCTCAAATATTATTTAATGTTAATGTATTTCTTACAAACGAAATAGTTTAAAGTTCAATAAACATAGTTTAATTTCATGGACGTATCGCATTTAAACGCGCATTTAACTATTTGATACACATGAGTTTTAAAATACATCGCCATATGTGGCGTGTTCTGAGAAAACTGGGCAAAATGCTTGTGCGTAAATTGTCATCCCAGATTAGCCTGTGCAGTCCGCACAGGCTAATCAGGGACGACAATTTCCGCTTTTATGGAATTTTTCGTTTAAATGATGTCTCTTCTTAGCGAAAATCCAGTTTAGGCGGAAAATGTCGTCCCGGATTAGCCTGTGCGGACAGGCTAATCTGGGATGACACTTTATGCACAAGCATTTTGCCAAATTTTCTCAGAACACGCCACATATCCCCGAGAAGCGTTACACACGCTATACATGTATCAGTTTATCTATTTCGAATGATGATTTTTTTTTTTAATGACAAAACTAAATTTTTAAATTTGTCTCACTATATTTTGTAATTACGGTGGTTTGAATATGCATTGTTTTTAAAATCGATAAACTTTTTAGAAAAGTGGCATTTAGCCGATCTTTTTACTTTTCCTTTTAAGTCAAAGATGACTAAAATTATATTACTCAAAAATAAACATAACTTTACAATAATATTTTAATGAAATATACGTGTGTCAGTCCTGCCAGATCGACTTCTAACGTGATGGTTTGCTGTGAAGTCACGCTTGCAGTAAAAGGCGCTTTAGGCTCAATTCCGTACTGATAAAGCCATGCTCCATTTATAAGGGCGACAATTGATGCCATCTGATTCGCGAAGTCCATATACAGCATCAACGGATGATCCTTGTCTCCGAATGCAAAACCTACGTTCACACTGACACATATGAAAATAAAATATAGTCATAAATTACACGTGCTGATGAAGCGCTTTAATAGTCGATTAATTGAGCACACATATAATTAATCTCAATTTAACTCATATTCTCCTTTAATAATATACCTGGAATTTTATTATTGCTTCATGTTGTTTGGAAACTCTTCACTTACGTTTCATATTTAAAGAATATTCTTTTGACATGTTATAACGTCCTGAGGTACTTATTCTGGGAAAACCGGGCTTAATGCATGAACGTAAACGGTCGTCAAAGGTTATCCTGTAAAGTATGCACAGGCCAATCAGGGACGTCACTTTCCGCTTAGACTGAATTGTCGTTAAGAAGAAACTTAATTTAAACAAAAAAATCCATAAAAGCGGAAAGTATGATTACTGATGAGCCCGTTCACAGGCCTATCTTAGACGATACTTTACGCACATGCATTAAACCCTGTGTTTTAAAAACGTGGCTAATATGGTTATCGATTTAATACCAAAATGTAAAACATAAAACTTGAAATACAACATAAAACAGGATAAATGTACTATAAAAGTTACCTTCCCAACGTTGTGATTGGAGCACAGGTAACATTCAGTACAGTACCGGACATTATTATCGGAAGATTCTTCAAGTTCAATCCCCAATCAATGCTCTAAAAGCAAAGTTTATTGCATCAGTTTTTACATTCATTAAAAATGCTTTGAAGTTGCTGTTTCACCACGGTGTTTGGTTGTTTTTCATTGGGATTGCAATCAAGTTATGTACAATAATAAATTTTGTTTTGTTTTGTGTTGTTTATTAAAATTAAATATTTGGTATGAGCGGTTGTCTGTCGTTTTGTTTATGGACATCACATTTGCAAACACATCTTTCATGTATTGTTCGGGTTTTATACCATACTGAATACATAGTTGTTTGCAAACTACCGGTGTCTGATCAGAAAATAACACTATAAATAACTCTTAAAACGTGTTTCTGTTATTTGCTTGTTACCCTCCTAAACTCGGGTACACATCAATGTCTAACAAAAACAGCTTATACATACCTTCTGCGTAAATGTCTGCGTGTTCTCTTGTTTGACCATGTACACGTATCCGGGACTCATCTGCAACGGCAGAGCCAACGCCCAGTCGATGTTGAGCGCTTCACACAGGCACTGACTGCCAGACACACGGACACCTGCCGCCTCGAAACTGGAGAACTTAGCAGCGCACTCAATTAAGCAGGTGCTGGTTACACTTTCAGACCCAGTTGTTCGGTGAATGGAATACCGTGCTTCTGCTTGATCTGCCGCGATGATCGCCACACAGAACATCGTAATTACAAGTATCATCTTCATTGTCAGTTTGGTAAAACGTCTAAAATACGGAAGATTATGTTTTGTGAGAAACAAAATACAAACGCAAAATGCGTAACGCTTAAGACCAAAAAATATTTTGCTTAATGATGCGATTATTATAATCGTTTTAATCATTTTAAAACATGTTTCTTTTTATCCTATCCATCCAAACTGATGCTGCAAAGTGCGTCATAGCGGATATATGATTATTCTTATATGTTAAATTACAAATTACAAATAGAATATACTTACACAATATATTCCATTTGTAGAAAACGCGCAAAGATATGCAGCTTCAGCCACACCGTGTCTTATGAAATTATTAAAACGACTGATACTTCAGCTACCAAAGAGGACTGTTGTCAATAACATGACTATGTTAGAGAACTAGTATAGTCAGGTTTTATTTATTTATTTAAGTCTAATTTCATGGTGGTTGATTGCGTTATGATTAGAAGTTACTCTCTTCAACGTCCTCTATACCCCATGGGATTGATAGGACATATTTTGAAATGAAGAATGACTGACTTCAGGAATTGCGAAATACACGTAATACATACACAATATTATCTGAAAGACAACATGTTAGAAGGATAATTATTGAAACGACGTCTTTATGACATTCTCTATACATAGGCCAATTTATTTTCTCTAAGGTTCCATTTTTCACGCAAAATTATGACCTTTTAAATACAACATTTCGTTTTGTCAAATTGTGTATTTCTTAACATGCTTTTTAATGAAATCAAGGTTCACGTTCAGAAGAAATATTTATCGCATCGCGTTCATGATTAAATTGTTAAAGCCCCATAAACACTCAAAATCAACGAATATTGCNTCTCACTTCCGGTGATGACGCCCATACGCTAGCCATCGACGCTAACTCGTTAGTGGCTTTTCGTGATATGTATCAGAATGTTACAAGCCGCGTGCGTTACCAGGGACTGCTATCAGGGCCACTTCAGGTACGCCAGGGAACCCGCCAGGGCGGAAAGAGCTCGCCGCTATTCTACCTCGTATTTATCAACGGTCTCATTTCAGAGCTGGAAGAAAGTGGGAATGGAGTGTGCCTATATGACATAAACCTGTCCGCACCAACTGTTGGCGATGATATGGTTCTAGTGTCATACTCATGAGCTGGACTTAACAATATGCTCCGAATCTGCACCAGTTACGCCAAAAAGTGGCGATTTTTATATAATACAAACAAATGTTCTGTTGTGATATATAACAATACGAATTTGATCACTCAAGAGGAATTTTACCTCGGAACAGAAACTATTCCTGTTAATGACAGTTACATTCATCTTGGCATTGAATGTAACTCATGCTTGTCAAGAGGCAAATGCATTCAAGAAGCATGTTTGAAGCTCAGAGGGACGTATATAAGCGTATGCGCTAAAGGTATTGGACCTGAGAGACTAAGCCCTATCACTATGAGTGTTACAGTTGTGTACTACTATAGTTCAGTAGTATTTGGTGTTATGGGTTTCTGAGGTCGTAAATGGGTTCTAAGCTGGTCTAACGGCAGGTAAAAGACAACACACTGCAAATATATATTTAAATAATATATATTTATGAATAGCAAGAATGCTGGTCATCTATGCATACAACATCAACGGCATATCATCCTCGATTTATGTTCGTATCCATACCTGACGACAATGTAAACAATGTAAACATAAATAACAATGGCGACGACTATAAATACTTGAGATAAAGGTCACACATGTACATCAATCTAACTTATAGGTTACAAGCATAAAATACACTATGGAACTGGCTCAAAACATACAGAAACATAAAACAATGTTACTAAAGCAACTTGGTACGCAGTTACCTGCAAATATATATTTAAATAATATATATTTATGAAATGCAAGAATGCTGGTCATCTATGCGTACAACATCAACGGCATATCATCCTCGATTGATGTTATATACATACGATTGGTCAGCGCTAGAGGGGCATTAGCATAACAAAGGAGAGTGGGTGGACAGGTGAAGATAAATATAGATGTTAGTTAACCTGATACGGTATCCTACATATTGCTACGGTTTATGTCTACCTACGCCTATGTACGTCTACGAATACGACTAACGTGACGGACAGACATCAACTGCATATATCAGGGGATGTAAGGTAAAACAAAACCATTTCAAACATTTATACATTTTATTTATAAACGATTCAATTATCGACCTGTAACAGTTATGTCGTGTATCGGTATCCGCGACTCTTCCTTCGGTTCAAGTAATTGCACGTGACGCAACGGGAAAAGGGAATATTTTTTAATTGACTGGTAGTTCATTTCTAAAACTACGACATATTGCCTTGGCCTTAGGTGCATCAAGCGCGTACCCAGGCCATGGGACTGGGGCCAAGGCCCCCACCCCCAGCTGGCTGTTGAGTTATGATTTTTTTTTATAATGGGCTTACTGAAAATATTTATCTCATGAAAAGGGCCCATAGTACACTTTCCCTCAATACAAAAGAGAAGATGGGGTTAATTCTCCCTATAAACAAAGGGATTACCCGGTAGCGCTTATTTACTGGCCAGTGGGGAAAAGCCCCTAGGCAATGTTTTCTTATCGCCTTGTACACACATCCCCGATCAGTCAATAACCACTTGTGATACTGAATGCTCCCTCTATCGATGGCTGTTGTAACATATACTATGTGTATATGTTGTTTCGTTTTGTGCCGTACTGTACCGTTTTGGCAATTGGTTCCTTGTCATAAATAAAGGACCACGAAGATGTGTATGATAGAAATGCAATACTGCTGCAGCTTCTGGAGTTTCACTTCTTTATTTTGATTGGCCAAGGAAAGAGAAGCAGCGAATGGAAGCAACTGTCGTAGGTCTGGACATTGCTGACGTTAATAATTTGTGAAAAGCAAATAATGTTTGAAGCAATTAGAGAGGTGATATTGATAATCGCCATTAATTTGAAACGGTTAGTTTCTTTGTCTAAGTCCAAGGCCCATAACTTCGCAAAAAATCAATGGACCGGAACGAAACTGAAACTTCATCTGTAAGCCATATAGGTTGACTCACACACCAAATAGCAGGCCAATATCTTAAAGCGTTTGAAAAAAACTCCGGAGAAGCATGATGTGTTATTCCAAGAATTTTATAAGACAATAGAGCATTTCATTCTCCCTAATGTGTTTCAATTAAATAGTAAAAAGAAGTTTGGATTAACATGATAACGTAGTTAAGTGATTGAAACAAATAGTTTGCCACACACATTCATTTCAACGAGACTGATAATACTGACGTTTTATCGATTATCATGTGGTTTATAGTGTTTGCAGTTATGCCATACGTTGAACCAGCGTTGTCCAACTGCTATGTGGCGTCACTCGAACAATACATCTTCCGCTGTAGCTACAGCAGCTAGATGGACTATGACTGCACAAAAAGTGTCGTCCAAATCACCTTGATAACAAATACAACACCATACGTAGAGCAGTCCTATGCTGCCCGCTGACTTGAGCAGACTCGTGCTTAGTGGAATGAGGTCATTCCTTTCACAGTGATGACCAGCAGCGCTAATGAGGGGATGTATGTCCTGCTACCTTTGGCGCCAACGAACCGTTTGCGAATCCGCATGCGTCATTGATTCCAGTTTAATAACAAAGTTGTTAGTTTTCGTGTGAATTATGCGCTATGTTATACATGTACTATATTTCATAATGGAATCAAACACTGTCCAAAACCAAATACAACAATATTATGACACCTACAGCTTGTTTTTACATATTATTTAACGTGTTCAATAAGAAAGTATAATTTGAGGCTGATGGCAATTTTGCACCACTGTCACATTGACTTGACTTATTCCCTTGAGCTCCTTGTGGAGCATAGGGCCTTGGCAATATTCTTCTGTTTGGGGCTGCTTTCTTTAGCTCTCCCCATGACATTTTAAAGTTCTTCATTTCTTCCTCACAGGATCGCCTGCAGGTGGTCTTAGGGCGTCCGACTCGTCTCTTGCCATGGGGATTCTCCTGTAAGGCCTGCCGGGTGATGTCTTCTGGAGGTTTTTGCAAGGTGTGACCAATCCACCTCCAGTTGAGGGATGCTGCTTTCCAGACTCGCCTTAGAGTGTTGAACGTACATCTGGCTTTTCCGAGTCTAGCCTTGATGTCATCATCCGAACTGCCTGTTGCTGACACAACGCTGCCCATGAAGGTGAAGGAGTCCACCTCCTTGAGCTCTTTGTCTCATAGGGTAATAGGCTTATGCTGTTTCTTGTTCATGGCGATGGTATCTGTCTTTTCGAGGTTAATTTGCAGTCCGGTTTTTGCCGCTTCTCTGGTTAGGTTTTCTGTTTTCTGCTGCATGTGTTGGAAGCATTAGGCACAAGTCATCTGCAAAGTCGAGGTCTTCCAAGGACTGTGTCAGGGTCCACGGGATTCCGGTCTTACCTGTTTTGGTTGTCTCCCGCATTACCCATTCCACCAAAAGCAGGAAGATCATCGGTGACAGCATGCACCCTTGGCAGACTCATGTAGTCACCTCAAAGTCCTCTGTCAGTTTGTCATTGTGGATCACCTGGCATGTGGCGCCCTCGTATTGTTGCTGGATCAGGACGACAAATGTTGGCGGGATTCCATAGTGATGGAGGAGTCTCCAAATGGTCTCCCTGTCAACACTGTCGAACGCTTGGCGGAAGTCAACAAAGTTTAGGTACAGCGTTGACTGCCACTCCAGGGACTGTTCAATGATGACTCTGAGCGTGGCGATCTGGTCCGTACACGACTTGTCTTTTCTGAAGCCAGCTTGTTCTGGTCTGAGTCTTTTGTCGACTGCATCTTAAAGTCGCTCCAAGATTGTGCGGGTTAGTACCTTGCTTGGCAACTGACTCATTATTAAACGTTATTAATCGTTGTCTCCGAGTGTGAAACCTACGTGCACACTGACACATATGAAAATAAAATATAATCATAAATCACAAATGCTGATGAAACGCTTTAATAGTCGATTAAATGCGCACATAATTATGTAGGTTTGTAAATGTGAATGTTTTATTCAATATCCAATAAAAAGCAATACCGCATAATTCATCTCAATTAAACTCATATTCTCCTCTAATAATATTCCTGGAATTTTAGTTTTGCTACATGTAGTTTGCAAACCCTTCACTTAAGTTTCATATTTCAAGAATATTCTTTTGAGAGGTTATAACGTCCTGAGATACTTATTCTGGGAAAACCGGGCTTAATGCATGAACGTAAACGGTCGTTAAATGTTATCCTGTAAAGTATGCACAGGCCAATCAGGGACCATACTTTCCGCTTAGACTGAATTCTCGTTAAGAAGAGGAAAAAAGCGCAAAGTATGGTCCCTGATTAACCTGCTCACAAGCTAATCTCAGACGATGCTTTACGCACATGCATTTTTACTACCCTACAATGTTAAAAGTCTGCATAATGAAGTGGTAAGCTTCTGCGTCTAGAGGTCCCGATTTCTAACTCCCAAGGTAGGAAAAAAAATCCTTTTTATTATAATGTTTGGCAAAAAAGGTTCACCAAGTATAGACATTAAGTTTTTCGTATTCTGCGCCGCTGTTCGAAACTATCGAAAGATGAATCAAGATGGTTGTATTTCTTTGCCCCGCTCCATTTTTTCCGATCAATTTGAAATTTTCCTTGTGGCATCATCGGTGTTCCGAGAAAAAACTAGAGACCTTAAGTCTATGATAAGAGGAACAATTGATACGGTAACCGAGCAGGAATGGTCTGATGTTTGATCAGGGCAGTATTGCGGAATGTAACGGTTACTAATTATAGAACAGCATCTAAATAATTAGTTTTAAACATGACTTCTTGGCGGCAAACGTGTTGTTCATGTAAAGAATTAATTGCATCTCAACCAGACTGTGTCAATAGAGCCGCGATGGGAGCTGTTTCGCTACAGAACAGCAGCAGATGACATCAACGTTCAAATACCTTTCGGTTCAAGTCATTGCACGTGACGCAAATGGAAAAACGAGTGTCTTTTTTAATTGACTTGTAGGTCCTTTCCAAAAGTACGACATATTTTATTGTGGTTCGGTCCAGGCAATTGCGTGATGTGTTCTTCCAAATATGTTCTAAAATGTGCTGTATTATATATATATATATATATATAATACAGCACATTATATATATTAAAGAATCGAATCTAACATCCGGAACCACTGTACAAAACCAAATACCGCAATCAACATTATTATGACACCTAAAACATAATTCTTTTACATTTTTAACAGATTCAATAGCAAACTATAATTTGAAGACATATTATTGTGCAGTGTTGTTTTAAATATGAATGATTTAAAACACACGCATCGAGAAAAAAATGCAAGGGCCATTTCCACCTTCTTAAACATGTTTTTTTCACTTTGTCTATATTTTGACACGAAGCACTTCATTATTTCAGATACGACACACATAATTCTGGAATTGCCATTGATTGTAGTTGGTGGAATCATATGTTTGGCGACGATTATTATTGTAGGGATAGTTTGCGCTCGAAGGCAAGCTGCCAGCATCGGTGTCTCTCCACTACCCATGTCAAATTAGATATGGTCAGTGAAGTTCGTGGATCTAGACATCAAACAAATGTCCAAGTACAGCGCTGTGGACATTTAATAAGCAGTAAGACGGTGGCTGAACAAGATAAAATGACTTTAAAGGGACATATCGAAGTTTTTTTCTCTAAATATAGACGTATCAAAATAATGCATATAACCATGTGTCACACATATGTTTATCAAGCAGCAATAATGTCTTGAGAAAACAAAACGTATAACATAATCTTATGGTGAAAGTAAGATATTGTAAGTTTGTTTGTTATAAAGCACGCCGTGATAACGGATGGCACTTCGATAACAGAGAACAAAAAAGCCACGCACGAGAGGTGAGTTCTTCAGCTTTTTTTGCATTTATGTTCTGTCTATTTGGTTTTCAGACACGGAACATTGTTTGGTCGGTTGATGGTATAGCACTTCGTATTGCGAAGAAAGAAATTCTCGGAAAAAACGGTGGATTATATATATAAAAAAAACGATAAAATTCCCTCGACAATCAGCATGGATTGGATGATCAGTACATATTTCAACAAAATAAAAATACTTGGAAATAAATCAAGAACGTGCTTACTATTCGAAGTAAAAGATCAATATGTCACAACATTTTATATTTCAGTTTACTAACGTATTTGAGGAAATTCAACTGTTTAAAGAGTCGCATGCAAATTGTTCATGGGCACTTCGTTAACCGATCATCTCAATGACAATGGCACTTCGATTCCCGATAACTTAACACTTTTTACCAGATATAACATTCTATTTTAGTGAATCAGAAAAGCAGAATTCACTGTTGAATGCTGTTAAAGTAAGCAGGCAATACATAAAAATGTATGTACTTACGAAATTCGAAACGAATTACCGAAACATGTTCTTATCCCTTTGGAATATGATTGTGATTTTGTATAAATGTGAAAGATAAATGTGAAACTAAATTGATATGTCTGATGATTACAGTCTATATGACCATATATTTATGACCATATATTAGTCAGTATATAAAACAGTTGGATAAGTGGCAAAGGTCAACTATAGTTCGTCTGAATGCGATGCTTTCTTTTTTTATAATAAAAACCACGATGAATCTTTATACATTTTTTTCAAGCATGTCGCAAGAATGATGTTTTCTTTAGATTTGTACAGTTGAGTCTTCATGGCCATCATGGCTCTTTTGTTTAAAATTTGAGGCGCGCTCTGTGAAAAGGGGTTTTAATGCATGTGCGTAAAGTGTCATCCCAGATTATCCTGTGCAGTCCGCACAGGCTAATCACGGACGACACTTTCCACCTAAACTAGATTTTCGCTAAGAAGAGACTTCCTTTAAGCGAACAATACTATAGAAGTGGAAAGTGTCGTCCCTGATAAGCCTGTGTGGACTTCACAGGCTAATCTGGGACGACAATTGACGAATATGCATTAAACCCCCTTTTCACAGAGCGAGGCTCATTTATATTGAATATCGAATACTCGTAAGTCAGGCAGCTTTTTTAATGTCGACAAAAGTATCTCGTCCTTTCTAATAAGTAAATACGCGCATAATCAAAAACATAAGGATTCAGTGGCCTATCTCAAATGTACATTCAGCCAGTCGTTCAAACGAGTGGTTATCGTAGCATCGAGAGAACATATGAGTCGCGCTCTCTGAAAAGAGGGTTTTATGCATGTGCGTATATTGTTGTCCTTGGGAGTTTTCCATTTTCTTTTTAATTTTGTGGCTACGCATTAGTATCGTCTTGATGATGCGATTCGAATGAGCACCAACGACATAGGATTTTATGAAGAACAAAGGTGTATTTGCCTCTTAAAGACCCCTTCACTGCCGTTATCTAGAGCTCTGCTATTAGTAAAATTAAACACGATTGTGTTGATCAGAGACGTATCTACGTCTCTGTGTTGATCCACATGATCCGTGGTATGTTCATCTCTCTAGATCTCTAGTACATCTAAAAACAAGTTCATAATGAAGACATTAAATTTATTTCCGGTCGTCATTTGAAATATATTTCTTCAGAAATAAGCAGTTTAATCTTATTTGAAAATTGCAATTATAATATCCATAGTATAAGTTAATAGTAATGTGATTTTTGAAAACGAACAAAGCCATTGGTTATATTTCACACGTGTTTGCCATTTAGTTATGCATAGATTCTCAATGTGTTGCGCTTGACTATTCAAATTAATTCGTGCTTCAAAATATTTGGTAAGAATAGCCATAATATAAATACATGCATTTCAGGTAGAAGATACAACTCGGTTATCAGAGTGACCAATTTTTTTAATCTCCGTTATCCGAAGTGCCCTTTATCGGGTAGCAAAGTGTCTGCAACTTGATGTTTACCAATTTTTAAAACATGCTCTATCTTCGTTCATATTTCATTGAATACTATTAAAATGTTAGTATTTGAAGCACATTGCCCAGTGCTTACTCCACGTGCTGGAATAGCAAACAATTTCTTGCAATATTTCCAAGTGGTTTTATTTTGTTGAAATGTTTACTGTTCATCCAGTTCATGCTGTTTTCCGACCGAATTTTCTATTTTTTTGGCAAAAATCTACCATTTTTCCGTGAATTTTTTTTATCACAAAACAAAAGGATACACCATTTATCAACTCGACCATGTGCCATTTCTAAAAAAAACTAATCTTAAGGATATAACTTTCAAACAAGAGCACCGCATAGCGGATGCCAACGCTCGGATGTGGGTGCCTGGATTTTATTTTATTTTACCTTTGACCTTGAAGGTCATCATTGACCTTGACCTTTTCACCACTCAAAATGTGCAGGTCGATGAGATACACATGAAAAACCAAAACAAAAACAAACAAACTTTGACCTTGAAGGTTGACCTGGACCTTTCACCACTCAAAATGTGCAGCTCCATGAGATACACATGCATGCCAAATATCAAGTTGCTATCTTCAATATTGCAAAAGTCATGGCCAATGTTAAAGTTTTCGGACGACGACAACCACGACGACGCGGAAGACGAGAGGGCTATGACAATACCTCGGGTTTTCTTGTCAAATAGTCAATTGCTGTCGTTATTTGAGACATTGTCTGCGAGGTGGTCGGTAAAATTGGTAAAAAACAAAACAACTTCACTGTTGAGAGTTAAGTTCTAGTGAAAAGTAGACACCATAATGTGGCGATCAACACGTTTCTTACAGAACTGCCTCACATTAAGCTGTGACGTTTATCTTCACTCGTTCGTTGCTGGTTTATTATGTCACCAATTGTTGTATTATGTTTATTTTCATGACTTTACAAATGTTACATGCATGATTATTTGTTTGCATTCTTAGTAAACATGCACATTTAGAGGTTAAAAGTTTCACATACTATTTAGAAGATGAAGATTAATTTTGGGAAGATGTATGCAATGTGGAATTAATTTAGTAACATTAATCAACGTTTTTGTTGTTAAAATCATATGTGCAGATGAACTGCAGTAAACTAATCCAGAAATCAATAATGCAAAAAGTGGACAAGTGTGCAGTTTGATGTTTATTGTCTTATCATAGTAAAACAAGCACACTTGTAAACAAAGTTGTTAAATAAAATTATCCATTTATCAACAAGAATCATTTAGGGCCAGTTAATAAAAAAAAGACTGTAAAAAGAAAACAAACTGAATTTTCAATAATTGTTTAAATGTTGTTAAAATCGAGAAATGTTTTTCTAAAAGTCTTTATCACTTCCAGAAAACAATATTTAGTTTTTATTTAAATCATTTTAAAATATGAAATTCTTATATTGTCTGTAAGTAAAAAATGTTGATGTCCCTGTTTAATAGTAAACATGAACTTTTTCGGGCCAAAATCTAATTTTCCTTAATATTTCATGATCATGCACGTGTAAAATATATACATACATATGGAAAACAATACAAAATGCCAAAAAAATGACAACACATCTTTTTCAAAATAACTCGTTCAAACAAATTCTTTTTTTAAGCAAATCATTTGAAACATAATTGATGTTCAAATAGTATAAAATAATAAATATTATTTCCTAACATTGGATTGTTTTTTGTGAAAAAATCAAAACAAATAATAAAGAAACAAATTACAAAAAATATAATCTCTGATTACACAAGAAATATGGCCATGCGACGGAACCAGTTTTTCAACATTCAACTAAAAGCACACTTGTTATTTTTAGTTTGAAGACAACATCAATCTTGGAATAAATGTGTCATTTCAACTGATTTATATGCAATGTACATGTTTCATTTATTTATTTTGACAAATAATAAATAACAAAGAGTTCCGCAGTCGGAGACATGTGCCCCCAAAACAGGGCCTTGATTTTCAAACTTATTGTGACAGTGACCTTGACCTCTCAACTAGTGACCCCAATTTAAATAGTGGTCATCTACTGACCAAGGCCAATGCACATGTGAAGTATCAAGTCAATCGGTCAAATGATTGATGAGTTATGGATCGGAAACGATTTCCACACTTATTGTGACAGTGTCCTTTGACCTAGTAACCCTAATTTCAATAGGGGTCATCTACTGTCCAAGGCCATGTGAAGTATCAAGCCCAATGGGTCAATTCGTTGATGAGTTATTGATCGGAAACGATTTATTATTTTATTTTATTATCAACCTTATTGTGACAGTGACCTTGACCTTTGACCCCAATTTCAATAAGGGTCATCTACTGGCCAAGGCCAATGTACATGTGAAGTATCAAGCCAATCGGTCAATCCGTTCACAAGTTATTGATCGGAAACAAACAGGTCTACCCACAGACACCGACCGGCCTTCATCCAGCAAAACAATATACCCCCTCTTCTTCGAAAGGGGCATAAAAAAGGTACATTTTCTCAAAAAATTTGAATGTATGCTTCTATGGATTTATATAGAAGTCCTTAAAAAACTTAAACTTTGTCCTCCCAGGGATGAACACAGTTTACCCTTTGCATGCTGGGAAATTTTTTGTCTGCTAAAATGGTTGTCTGCTAAATTTCTAAAATTAGCATT
Organism: Dreissena rostriformis; assembly: GCA_007657795.1. NCBI lineage: Eukaryota > Metazoa > Mollusca > Bivalvia > Myida > Dreissenidae > Dreissena > Dreissena rostriformis. Next base: position 67,967 of record VMBQ01002170.1, read on the forward strand.
TTCTTCAATTTTTTTTTAAAGAATACTATCAGAATAACAAACAGTTTGGATCCTGATGAGACGCCACATTCTGTGGGGTCTCATCTGGATCCAAACTGTTTGCAAAGGCCTTCAAAATCCGGTTCCAGCGCTCAAAGGGTTAAAACATACAATGAAAATGATTAAAAACACTATTGATTTTAGCTGGCCCTTCATGCAATCCAAAAGCTACGCCTGCTTGTTTGGTACATATACACAAAGTTCAGCACAATAACTCCATCTTCACTCAAGTTATAAACTGGAAACCATTGATTTATTTTTAGTTACAGTGATCTTGACCTTGAAACCTCGTTGAAAACCCAGTTCATAAAATCAAAGAACATTTAATTTTATAAACCAGAAACAAATAAGTGAAATATATTTTTAACACAAATCAAAGTTAGCTGCAATGATTCAGGTATGGTAACCAATATTGTAAATACAGACAGGTGTGTCTATCAAAAGTAAGCATTTACAAGTAAAATACTTCAATACGGGCCACGTTCTGGGAAAACAGGGCTTAATGCATGTGCGTAAAGTGTCGTTCCAGATTAGCCTGTGCAGTCCACACAGTCTTATCAGGGACAACACTTTCGGCTTTTATGGAATTTGTCGTATAAAGAAAGTCTCTTCCAAACAAAAACTCAGTCTAGTCAGAAAGTGTTGTCCCTGATTGGCCTTTGCGAACTACAGCGGCTAATCTGGGACGACACTATACGCATATGCATTAAGCCCTATTTTCCATGAGCAAGGCTCAAATGTATATTGAAGTATTTAGATGAAATGCAGCAAATAAACATTACCATGGGATGGAAATTAGAAGACGCCCACTTAACAATGACTCATACTTTCATGGGAAAACTCATAAATTATGTATCCAAGAAGTATTGACAGACTGAAGGTGGGCAACCATTTCTAAACTGTGGGTTTCTATCCCTGATTACCAGCCACATCCAGCAGCTACAGTATAATTGTAGACCCCTGTCATTGTACCATTAATAAGAAGTAAACATGGCCATTAATAACAAGTAAACATGACCATTAATAAGAAGTAAACATGGCCATTAATAACAAGTAAACATGACCATTAATAAGAAGTAAACATGACCATTAATAAGAAGTAAACATGGCCATTAATAACAAGTAAACATGGCCATTAATAAGAAGTAAACATGGCCATTAATAAGAAGTAAACATGGCCATTAATAAGAAGTAAACATGGCCATTAATAAGAAGTAAACATGGCCATTAATAAGAAGTAAACATGGCCATTAATAAGAAGTAAACATGGCCATTAATAAGAAGTAAACATGGCCATTAATAAGAAGTAAACATGGCCATTAATAAGAAGTAAACATGGCCATTAATAAGAAGTAAACATGGCCATTAATAAGAAGTAAACATGGCCATTAATAAGAAGTAAACATGGCCATTAATAAGAAGTAAACATGGCCATTAATAAGAAGTAAACATGGCCATTAATAAGAAGTAAACATGGCCATTAATAAGAAGTAAACATGGCCATTAATAAGAAGTAAACATGGCCATTAATAAGAAGTAAACATGGCCATTAATAAGAAGTAAACATGGCCATTAATAAGAAGTAAACATGGCCATTAATAAGAAGTAAACATGGCCATTAATAAGAAGTAAACATGGCCATTAATAAGAAGTAAACATGGCCATTAATAAGAAGTAAACATGGCCATTAATAAGAAGTAAACATGGCCATTAATAAGAAGTAAACATGGCCATTAATAAGAAGTAAACATGGCCATTAATAAGAAGTAAACATGGCCATTAATAAGAAGTAAACATGGCCATTAATAAGAAGTAAACATGGCCATTAATAAGAAGTAAACATGGCCATTAATAAGAAGTAAACATGGCCATTAATAAGAAGTAAACATGGCCATTAATAAGAAGTAAACATGGCCATTAATAAGAAGTAAACATGGCCATTAATAAGAAGTAAACATGGCCATTAATAAGAAGTAAACATGGCCATTAATAAGAAGTAAACATGGCCATTAATAAGAAGTAAACATGGCCATTAATAAGAAGTAAACATGGCCATTAATAAGAAGTAAACATGGCCATTAATAAGAAGTAAACATGGCCATTAATAAGAAGTAAACATGGCCATTAATAAGAAGTAAACATGGCCATTAATAAGAAGTAAACATGGCCATTAATAAGAAGTAAACATGGCCATTAATAAGAAGTAAACATGGCCATTAATAAGAAGTAAACATGGCCATTAATAAGAAGTAAACATGGCCATTAATAAGAAGTAAACATGGCCATTAATAAGAAGTAAACATGGCCATTAATAAGAAGTAAACATGGCCATTAATAAGAAGTAAACATGGCCATTAATAAGAAGTAAACATGGCCATTAATAAGAAGTAAACATGGCCATTAATAAGAAGTAAACATGGCCATTAATAAGAAGTAAACATGGCCATTAATAAGAAGTAAACATGGCCATTAATAAGAAGTAAACATGGCCATTAATAAGAAGTAAACATGGCCATTAATAAGAAGTAAACATGGCCATTAATAAGAAGTAAACATGGCCATTAATAAGAAGTAAACATGGCCATTAATAAGAAGTAAACATGGCCATTAATAAGAAGTAAACATGGCCATTAATAAGAAGTAAACATGGCCATTAATAAGAAGTAAACATGGCCATTAATAAGAAGTAAACATGGCCATTAATAAGAAGTAAACATGGCCATTAATAAGAAGTAAACATGGCCATTAATAAGAAGTAAACATGGCCATTAATAAGAAGTAAACATGGCCATTAATAAGAAGTAAACATGGCCATTAATAAGAAGTAAACATGGCCATTAATAAGAAGTAAACATGGCCATTAATAAGAAGTAAACATGGCCATTAATAAGAAGTAAACATGGCCATTAATAAGAAGTAAACATGGCCATTAATAAGAAGTAAACATGGCCATTAATAAGAAGTAAACATGGCCATTAATAAGAAGTAAACATGGCCATTAATAAGAAGTAAACATGGCCATTAATAAGAAGTAAACATGGCCATTAATAAGAAGTAAACATGGCCATTAATAAGAAGTAAACATGGCCATTAATAAGAAGTAAACATGGCCATTAATAAGAAGTAAACATGGCCATTAATAAGAAGTAAACATGGCCATTAATAAGAAGTAAACATGGCCATTAATAAGAAGTAAACATGGCCATTAATAAGAAGTAAACATGGCCATTAATAAGAAGTAAACATGGCCATTAATAAGAAGTAAACATGGCCATTAATAAGAAGTAAACATGGCCATTAATAAGAAGTAAACATGGCCATTAATAAGAAGTAAACATGGCCATTAATAAGAAGTAAACATGGCCATTAATAAGAAGTAAACATGGCCATTAATAAGAAGTAAACATGGCCATTAATAAGAAGTAAACATGGCCATTAATAAGAAGTAAACATGGCCATTAATAAGAAGTAAACATGGCCATTAATAAGAAGTAAACATGGCCATTAATAAGAAGTAAACATGGCCATTAATAAGAAGTAAACATGGCCATTAATAAGAAGTAAACATGGCCATTAATAAGAAGTAAACATGGCCATTAATAAGAAGTAAACATGGCCATTAATAAGAAGTAAACATGGCCATTAATAAGAAGTAAACATGGCCATTAATAAGAAGTAAACATGGCCATTAATAAGAAGTAAACATGGCCATTAATAAGAAGTAAACATGGCCATTAATAAGAAGTAAACATGGCCATTAATAAGAAGTAAACATGGCCATTAATAAGAAGTAAACATGGCCATTAATAAGAAGTAAACATGGCCATTAATAAGAAGTAAACATGGCCATTAATAAGAAGTAAACATGGCCATTAATAAGAAGTAAACATGGCCATTAATAAGAAGTAAACATGGCCATTAATAAGAAGTAAACATGGCCATTAATAAGAAGTAAACATGGCCATTAATAAGAAGTAAACATGGCCATTAATAAGAAGTAAACATGGCCATTAATAAGAAGTAAACATGGCCATTAATAAGAAGTAAACATGGCCATTAATAAGAAGTAAACATGGCCATTAATAAGAAGTAAACATGGCCATTAATAAGAAGTAAACATGGCCATTAATAAGAAGTAAACATGGCCATTAATAAGAAGTAAACATGGCCATTAATAAGAAGTAAACATGGCCATTAATAAGAAGTAAACATGGCCATTAATAAGAAGTAAACATGGCCATTAATAAGAAGTAAACATGGCCATTAATAAGAAGTAAACATGGCCATTAATAAGAAGTAAACATGGCCATTAATAAGAAGTAAACATGGCCATTAATAAGAAGTAAACATGGCCATTAATAAGAAGTAAACATGGCCATTAATAAGAAGTAAACATGGCCATTAATAAGAAGTAAACATGGCCATTAATAAGAAGTAAACATGGCCATTAATAAGAAGTAAACATGGCCATTAATAAGAAGTAAACATGGCCATTAATAAGAAGTAAACATGGCCATTAATAAGAAGTAAACATGGCCATTAATAAGAAGTAAACATGGCCATTAATAAGAAGTAAACATGGCCATTAATAAGAAGTAAACATGGCCATTAATAAGAAGTAAACATGGCCATTAATAAGAAGTAAACATGGCCATTAATAAGAAGTAAACATGGCCATTAATAAGAAGTAAACATGGCCATTAATAAGAAGTAAACATGGCCATTAATAAGAAGTAAACATGGCCATTAATAAGAAGTAAACATGGCCATTAATAAGAAGTAAACATGGCCATTAATAAGAAGTAAACATGGCCATTAATAAGAAGTAAACATGGCCATTAATAAGAAGTAAACATGGCCATTAATAAGAAGTAAACATGGCCATTAATAAGAAGTAAACATGGCCATTAATAAGAAGTAAACATGGCCATTAATAAGAAGTAAACATGGCCATTAATAAGAAGTAAACATGGCCATTAATAAGAAGTAAACATGGCCATTAATAAGAAGTAAACATGGCCATTAATAAGAAGTAAACATGGCCATTAATAAGAAGTAAACATGGCCATTAATAAGAAGTAAACATGGCCATTAATAAGAAGTAAACATGGCCATTAATAAGAAGTAAACATGGCCATTAATAAGAAGTAAACATGGCCATTAATAAGAAGTAAACATGGCCATTAATAAGAAGTAAACATGGCCATTAATAAGAAGTAAACATGGCCATTAATAAGAAGTAAACATGGCCATTAATAAGAAGTAAACATGGCCATTAATAAGAAGTAAACATGGCCATTAATAAGAAGTAAACATGGCCATTAATAAGAAGTAAACATGGCCATTAATAAGAAGTAAACATGGCCATTAATAAGAAGTAAACATGGCCATTAATAAGAAGTAAACATGGCCATTAATAAGAAGTAAACATGGCCATTAATAANGCTACGGTTATGGACAAGAAGATTTTTAAAGTTTGTACAAAATAGGCTTTATATAAGCATATGTTCATTTTTGTGACCCCTGGGGAACGGTCAAATTTGATCCCAGGGGCTTAATTTGAACAAACTTGGTATAGGACTATTAGATGTCACTACATACCAAATTTCGTAGCCCTATGCCATACGGTTATGGACAAGAAGATTTTTAAAGTTTGCACAAAATAGGCCTTATTAAAGCGTATGTTCATTTTTGTGACCCCCGGGGCAGGGTCAAATTTGACCCCAGGGGCATAATTTGAACAAACTAAGTAGAGAACTATAAGATGTCACTACATACCGAATTTTGTGGTAGCCCTAGGTCCACGGTTATGGACAAGAAGATTTTTAAAGTTTGCACAAAATAGGCTTTATATAAGCATATGTTCATTTTTGTGACGAAGATGATTAAAGAAAAAGTTAACGCACACACGCACGCACGGACGCACGCACGACCGACACAGGACCATGCCATAAGCCCCACTGGCCTCTGGCTAAAAATAAAATAATTAGAAAATCTATGAACAAGACCCTTGAAATCTGGACAAGTAGATAACAACTACTGGCCTATCTTCATACTGAGGAAAAAGGAATCAGAATCGCCCAACATGAAACCAAAAATGTATGCATTTCCAGTCAGAAAATACCATGTAAGAAAGACATTTCATGATTACCACCCCAAAGAAACTTCAAGCAGATTGTCAACAAAATACGTCCATACAGACATCAGCTGTTCCTAATTGTCTGCACAACAGCAGTGAACCATACCCTGGAATGGGTTTTACCTCCCCCAGTGTCACAGTGACTGTAAAATGTTCAAATACGTGAGCATTTCTCTGGAAAAATGGGGCATAATGCATATCCGCACACGCTAATCAGGGACAACACTTTCCAACCAATCTGGATTTTTTTCTAAGATGAGACGTCCTTTAAATGAAAAATACCATTAAAATTATTGCTTCTGTCACACAGATGTTATTGCCCCTTATTTGGTTGCAAAAGGTCGTATTCAGAAAGCATCTTCGATCAATTAAATCCTAGGAATCTGTTCAAAAGATAGGCAAACTATTTTTTTTAATCCATCATCAGCTGTCCCCAACTGTCTGCAGAACAGCAGTAGAACCATACCCAGGAATGGGTTCCAAGTATCGTTCCACCTTCTCAAGAGTCACAGTGACCGTACACGAATGTTTGTATCGATATTTAGTCACTTCCTGATAGCCTATCTTGTCCTCTATATCTTGAACTACAGTGTTCTCCGTGAAAACCGTGGTAACGGTCGTCCCTGGAGATAAATTCTGTGCATCCCCCGATGCCTGCATCTGATTGGCCGGTTGGATTGGTTGGACAGGGGGATGGGTCTTGGTTTCTATAGTAGCCATGTTATGTCCCTCTGCACTGTCGGTGTCAAACATATCGTCTAAGTTGTTTATACTTAACACAGTGTAACTGGCTGCATTTTCTCCCAACAGACCATCCCAGTTGTCTCTGTTCATTTGATCGTCTACACTGTTAAATGGCTTTGGCTTCGAGTTGAAAAATATCTTCTGCAACGCATGCCAGATTTTATTCGCTGGTGTTTTCTTGATATCCCAGGATAATAAATGCTGAAACAAAAGGAACCGCCATTCATTATTATAACAAACTTTTATTGATATCATTATTTCAGAGATCAACTAGCTGATATAAAAGCTCAGTAATATCTGAACACATGTTTCTCTTGTTTAATGAAATGTATCAAAATTGATACAAAATTTGCCATTTTCTTATCAAAGCTATGACTGAACAGATTTAATGAAAAGAAAAAAATCAGGTTTGCTACAATGTCTTCCAAGAATCAGTCAGTTACAAAGGAATTATCTTATCTCTGAATTATTTTGCCTTCATTTGGTGGGACAGACCTTATATTAAAAGTTCAATGTCTCACTGGTGTTAAATTTGTGTTCATTTAGGATGAGCCCATTAAGCTCTTGATAAATTGACCAAAATATTCTCACATCCAAGGTTATGTGTCCAAGCTGTCGGGCAAAGTAGTAACCTCTGTCGTGGAAAGACTTCACATGCTTGCTTAGCTTACAGGAATTCAACCATCTAAAATAATAACAACATTTCCATTCATGCAAAAGCTCTTGTTTCAGGTGTTTTAAGCCTGTTGTAAGACTGTTAATTATTCAATTTTGCTTAATATAAATAATTGTTTGTAATGAAAAATGTATTTTGAGTCTAGACTTTACTTCTCATACTATACAACGAACAAAGCTATAATACTGCAATATAAGTCTTCAAAATTCAACAACAATGTAACATGTACATGATTTTTGTACTTCTTCAAATGAGGCCTTTATTATGTCAACAAATGCTTTGAAATCTTGCAGTTTCCCCCAAAACTGATCTTAATCCAGCAGCCTTCATTCCCATACATCCAACAATTTCCAAAAATACCAAAAATATTGATATCTTCCAGGTTTTTTTTACCTTCATTAAGACCCACCGAATTTCGGCTCTTTCCCCTTGAAGTTTTTTTCCCATCTGACAGAAATTTTCTTCAAAACCATGAGATCTGATTAAAAAAACAACAACTTTTTAAACTTTAATTATATGAGTAAACCTGATCCAGTGTGGAAAATATTGCATAATAAAATCATCTGTGTCCTTGAATTTGGTTTAAACAGTAAAATATGTTAAAGTGATTATTTAAAACTTACTTATTTTTTCCCAAAATCAGACGTTTCGCGCAATTCTTTTCCCCTAAAAAAAGGCCAGGCCCTTTCCCCGAAATCAGATAAACAACCCTGTCTTCACCCAATAATGAGGGCTACAGGCTGAATCCTAAAGCAGAAAAAAATGCCCTGATGTCATAAGGAGTACATATGGCAGTGCTCTGTGAAAACTGGGAATAGATGTGTGTAAAGTGTCATCCCAGATTAGCCTGAGCAGTCCCCACAGGCTAATCAGGGACAAAACTTTCCGCCTAGACTTTTCCTGTAGAAGTGACCTCAATAAAAGCGGAAAGTGTCCCTGATGCATTAAGCCCAATTTTCCCAGAACGGGGCTCAAATAATTCAGTGCACTCACGTCTCAATACTGTAGTCAGCTGGCACTATTTCTTCACTTATCGGCTCTGGTACCAAATCATGGACACCATCCTGACTGAGTGAGGCTGCAGTGTACTGAAAAAGAGAATATAAGCAGGGGTTTTAGCATCTAATGAGATCATAAATCATTAATTAGTTTTAGTTTAATTTTGTTTAAACTTATTTTTTAAGCTTGATTGCACGAAAGCCTAGGGCTTATTGAAATACTCTTGAGTCTGTTTCCTGGTAACAACCAGTACTCGGTGTCTTTGGGAAGATAAAAAAAAATGCTCCCAAAGAGAGTAATCAAATCCATGACCTCCCAGTCACTAGACAGACACCATATCCACTACGCCACTGCATCTTTTTAAATCTTGGCTTATAATAAAATTTCAATTACTCATGCCAACAAAAACAGAATATTTTATTTAAAAAAAAACAATTATTTACTGGCATCAACATTTCACGTAAAAAGTTCTTTTTTCAAAAGGGTCAAAGACCTATGGATTTTTATCAATTGAAGATTAAACAAAGTTTTTCTTAAGGAGATTATTGAAATCAGATCCAGTATGGAGACCTCATTATGGGATTTTCAATCATTAATGGAGTAGCCCAAGATGATAACTGACAGCTTTTTGATACCTAATACATCCCTTAAACAAGCCAAACGTTGACTCATTGTTTATACTCTTTTGTGAAAATATAAAATATGAGCTATGTCATGCAAAAATGGATCTTATGCATTAAGAGAGACCATGATGAAACCTTGCAAAACTTTAAAGCAGACAGTGTAACTGCTGACCAGACTAAGCGATTACACATGGTTTGCTGGAGATACGCTGGCTGCATATGGCATAAAACCCATTTTTGCATGAACCAGTCATATGATAATGGCATCAAACAGTCAAATGATGATGGCATAAAACCCATTTTTGCATGAACAAGTCATATGATAATGGCATCAAACAGTCAAATGATGATGGCATAAAACCCATTTATGCATGAACCATTCATATGATAATGGCATCAAACAGTCAAATGATGATGGCATAAAACCCATTTTTGCATGAACCAGTCATATGATAATGGCATCAAACAGTCGAATGATGAAGGCATAAAACCCATTTTTGCATGACACTGCTCATATGATATAGAGGATATTTGTTCATGTCAGTGTAAGATCGTTTGTTATTTCACGAGTGATCATAAAAAGTATATTTTCACGAGTGGCGAAGCCACGAGTGAAAATGTTATTTTTCTATGAACACGAGTGAAATAACAAACGATCTTACACTGACATGAACAAATTTTCTGTTTCTTTTATGCCTCTTTTTCAAGAAAATAATTAATAATAATTTCCCTTTCGCTGAAAAATAACCCTCTCCCGTGGCGTGCCTCAATACAGTTCAATACACAAAATGACGTCATTAGTGTTTGCATCATTCCTCCGCCGAAAGAAAAAAGTCCAATAGTTGATGGTCTACGAGTAAACAAAGCTGAAAGGTTTTAACATTGTATTGCTCTTACTAAAATAACCAAACAAAGTTAAGCATAAAATAATGCTACAATAATACTTACTTGTAACAACATTAACTAAACAGTACATGTCCGTGATGTCGTAGGAATACGCAAATTTTGACATTTTCATTCATACAGTGCGCCATTTTTACAAACTGTCAACTGAGTAAATAAGTGTTTAAAACTGTGGATAAACAACAAACAGGATTATTTTAACTGGTGTTAAGTGTTGATGAGCAAAATTAATCTCTATCACTGTCACTGGGGATCATTCTAATCCTTTTGAACGATTGCCGCACGATGTCAGGGCTGGAAGAATCATAATNTGACCTTGACCTTTCACCACTCAAAATGTGCAGCTCCATGAGATACACATGCACGCTTAATATGAAGTTGCTATCTTCAATTTTGCAAAAGTTATGAGCAAGGTTAAGTTTTTGGACAGACACCGTCATACAATGACAGACAGGCCAAAAACAATATACCCCCTCTTTATCGAAGAAGGGGGCATAAAAATATATTCAAATAATGACAAACAAATATTCATATATCATTTTCAGTATTCGTTCTCATTACTAATTAAAAGCATGAACAACCAAGAGCTAGGCATACCTTGAATCTTGGGAGGTAGATGACAGTTTTAATCTTGATGATGGCTGGACATCCCATTTTCTTTATCCGTCTTAATCTTCGTCTCTTTCGGTTAGGGTCATCCGGTCCATTAAACTTGTAAAACAAGGTTAGTTAGACTATCTTATTGGCGCAACAATAAATAACTGATATTTTATATGTGGTGTATGTTCACAATACAAAATGTTCCTTAATCTGGGAACACTGGGCTTTATGCATGAAGTGTCGTCCAAGAATAGCCTGTGCAGTCTGGGACGACACTTTAGTTTAAACCTATTTATTTAACTGGATTGCATGGAAAACCTAGAGCTTAATTGAAATGTTCTCGAGTCCATTTCCTGGGACAAGAACCAGAACTTGGTGCCTTTGGAGGAAATCTTAAGAACGCTCCCACAGTGGGGATCGAACCCCTAACCTCCCTTTTGACACTTTCAGCCTTTATGGAATTTTAGTTTAAAGGAAGTCACTTTCAACCAAAAATCCAGCTTAGGCAGAAAATGTTGTCACTGATTAGCTTGATCTTCCCAACGCAAGGCTAATTTATTAAACAAGAGCACCGCACAGCGGGTGCCAACGCTCGGCTGTGGGTGCAGTTTAAAAAAAAAAAAATGACCTTTGACCTTGACCTTTCACCACTCAAATGTGCAGCTCATGAGAAACACATGCATGCCAAATATCAAGTTGCTATCTTCAATATTGCAAAAGTTATGGCCAATGTTAAAGTTTTGGGACAACGCAGACGGCGGACGCAGACCCGTGACGATGAGCTGGCTATGAAAATACCTCGGATTTTTCTTTGAAAACAGCCAAGTTAAAATTAAAAAATTGTTACCTTAGGCTTATTTCTGCCAGGTCCATAGTGGCACTCCCTTGCTTCCCGGGCTATGTTGACAAACGGAACTTTGGAGAATGGAATTTTGAGGCCCTGTCGGACATCAAACTTGATGGGAGCTTTGGCGAGTGATGTAAAATCTTAAATTGAAAATAGACAAAAGATAATAAAAAGTTTATACATGTACAAGGGTGGACACAGCGCTATAGATAACAAGCGTATTCGCGTTATTACGCAATTAAAATAACCAAAAACGTAATTAAAATCAAAATAAAGCGTACAAAAACGCAAATACAAATTTAATAACGTAATTCCCGTAAAAAACCTTGCGTCACGAAACACAATTCTTACGAACACCGGACGTATTTTTTAGACTGGTTATTTTCCGTACACAAATGTACCAAATAGTTTAAATGCCGTCCTATGAAGAAAATAAGGCAGTCTTTTCAGCGGTTATCAATCTTTGGGGTAGTATTGTAATTATTCGTAGACCCGTCTGATTTCTACTTTCATTTTCTGAAATAATCAAAATGGCCACTCGTGGACGTAAAAAGAGAGTCGTTACACAAAGAAACACGTCAGACAGGTATTTACCCCAGAATATTGGGGAAACCGAAAACTTCTGTGCTACTTTGCAGAAAGATCTGTTGCAAGATGTGATCATTTCTCCCGAGAATGTAGTTCGCCCGTTATTACCGGAGATTTTGCTACAAATGTTGATTTATTTTTCACATGCATATGTGATCAGGCAGATCTTGTAGTGTACAATTTAAGGACCAGACTTTGATCAGAAATTCAGTAATTGTTTGTTGTTATGTACAGGTACCTTTTTAAATTCCATTTGTATAAATAATATAGTTACCTTAGTAGATTTTTATTATATTATATATGTCATTCCCTAAATTACCCAATTGAGTTGAAAAACCGGGGGTGAAAAACCCAATTAAGCTCAAAAGTAGGGGGTGACAATTTTTGCTAAAACTCTATTGAATTTACAAAAACCCTATTGTTGTCAAAAACAGGGGGTAATTACCCAATATTCCCCAAAAGTTATCTAAAGTACTGACTG
>VMBQ01002170.1:80815-132982 GCA_007657795.1 Dreissena rostriformis
AGGTCACGGGGTCACTTAGTGCGTTTTAAACATTAAGCATGATGACCGCCTCTCTAATGCAAGTTCTTTTCATCCGATTTTCACCAAACTTGGTCACAAGCAGCGCTATAGATAACAAGCGTATTCGCGTTATTACGCAATTAAAATAACCAAAAACGTAATTAAAATCAAAATAAAGCGTACAAAAACGCAAATACAAATTTAATAACGTAATTCCCGTAAAAAACCTTGCGTCACGAAACGCAATTCTTACGAACACCGGACGTATTTTTTAGACTGGTTATTTTCCGTACACAAATGTACCAAATAGTTTAAATGCCGTCCTATGAAGAAAATAAGGCAGTCTTTTCAGCGGTTATCAATCTTTGGGGTAGTATTGTAATTATTCGTAGACCCGTCCGATTTCTACTTTCATTTTCTGAAATAATCAAAATGGCCACTCGTGGACGTAAAAAGAGAGTCGTTACACAAAGAAACACGTCAGACAGGTATTTACCCCAGAATATTGGGGAAACCGAAAACTTCTGTGCTACTTTGCAGAAAGATCTGTTGCAAGATGTGATCATTTCTCCCGAGAATGTAGTTCGCCCGTTATTACCGGAGATTTTGCTACAAATGTTGATTTATTTTTCACATGCATATGTGATCAGGCAGATCTTGTAGTGTACAATTTAAGGACCAGACTTTGATCAGAAATTCAGTTATTGTTTGTTGTTATGTACAGGTACCTTTTTAAATTCCATTTGTATAAATAATATAGTTACCTTAGTAGATTTTTATTATATTATATATGTCATTCCCTAAATTACCCAATTGAGTTGAAAAACCGGGGGTGAAAAACCCAATTAAGCTCAAAAGTAGGGGGTGACAATTTTTGCTAAAACTCCATTGAATTTACAAAAACCCTATTGTTGTCAAAAACAGGGGGTATTTACCCAATATACCCCAAAAGTTATCTAAAGCACTGGGTGGACACTTTTGGAGAATGAAATTTAAGACCTTGTCAAGAACAAGTATTAAAGTGAGAGATGTGATGATTTTTTTTTAGCAAGAGTATTCCCAAGACATGGGACTCCACTATTCTTCTGTTTTGAAAGACTAAAGTACAATATACATTTAAAAAGATGTCAAATCTAAAAAATCACCAAGAGCTGACCTGTGTCATAACACATTTGCTGCTTTGAAAGTATTATGTACATTTTTTATCAATCACCTGATATAACGATCACAAAGACATACTTGAAATTGAATATCTGTGGTAGTTATAAAGGAGATGTATTTTAAGACTTAAGACTGATGATTAACAAACTCAAACAAGAAATGAAACCATGCTAAGGAACTTGATTTTTAACTTTTTACAAATTAATTCCGTCGAATTTTTTTAACTTTAAAAGCAAGGTCTGCAAAATGGCTACCTACACACAAACTTACAACACAACACCTCCATCCAAACTCAAGCAATTGAGTGAAAAAACGTTTACTTTTTTTAATAACATTAACCTTCACCCAACTGGCCCTAAATGCAATCCTATTCCTACTTGCAATTAAGCTACATACATACAAATAATTACAGCCCAATAGCTCCATCCAAACTTAAGTTATTGAGCAGAAAACCTTTTTACTATTTTTAGTAGCCCTAAATGGAATCCCTTGCAAGATCAGCCTGTACCCTGGCCTACTTACAAAAAAAAAATCAGTACAATTTACAAAGTCACCATACACGCTGAATTTATTAAGCACAATTTTTTTATTTTTTTTTAGCAACAGGGACCTTGACCCAACTGCCCAAAAGTTAAACACAACCCTATGCTAGGTCTGCATGTCAGTTAGAGATATAAGATGTTGCAAGCAAATGTTTACACGAATTTCTAATGTACACACAAAAAAACAATAAGGGGCATAATTTTGCTACATTGCAATCTGCAGGTCAGTTATTTCACTTATGTGCCTTGTTGGGTAACCTGTTATTATGACCCCAATGAGATCATAATATAGCAAAGTGACAAGACCTACAGACCATATACCTTCTGGATTAAAGTGGTCCTTTTAAAAACCACGGTACATCTCTAGTGTCGACCACTTAATCTTTTACTGGTATGTAACCTGTCAACATCAGTAACAACTAAACAAGCCTCATAAAAGTAACATTGCATAAAACACAGTGCTGCAAACACAACTCTTATTGAATCAATAATAAGTTCGCTACCAGGAGTGAATATCCTCTTTTTGAATAGTAAAATATATTTCTCCTTTGTTCTAGACTCGTGCAGGCGAATATAATCCTCAGCTTCTTGGAACGAATTGAAAGCGACCGCCATACTTGATAAGAGCGCTGGTGTGATTGAGATTTTGTCCATAGTGGTTGTTAACCAAATACACATCTGTATCATGTAACTTCTTGATTCAGAATGGAAGCAGTCGTTTTTGATTCCCTCGAAAAGGCAAATGAATATATTCGAGAGGAAGAAATACGACACAATGCTAAATACATAGTTAAATACTCGAAAACAATGGATCCAAACAAAAACATCGGTAGGTTTTTTGCCATGGTGTCGCTGATGGCGTAAAACTAGCAAATATTCTGTTCGTCCTAGGCTAATTGCAAAATCTGAATCTCTGAGTCTGAATTAGCATGAAGCAATGATTTTTTAAACATAAATAATTGATGCCAAATGCCTGCAGGAAGTATATTTAAGGTATTAGAAAGCATTTTCTCTTTGTTTTAATGGATTACTTTGAAAATTCTATTTTTAAGGTTTTTTTTAGCAACAAGGGGCTATGAACTTTAAAATAATGTTATTGAATTTCTAACCAAAAACTGGTACCATGAGAATACTGGATCAAATGCACACTTATCTTCAAAACAATCCAAATTCTAATGTTTTTTCTTGATAAAATATCTCCTATACTAACTAGAAATACCACTTTTGATCAGAAAATTAATACAAAAAGATGTTTTAGTTGTTCTTTGATTTTAATTTTAATAAGCATACTGTTTACCTGCTAGCCTCTTTCCTGTATATTCAGCCACTTAAAGACTTAAATTGACTGTTTATCAGGCCTTGACACTAACTTTTTTGAAAAGGTGACCCTCACCCAAACTAGGGTTCCCTCCTGTTTCAACGCTGTTTCGATTGTACACCTTTGCAAAATCGCCCAGGTAAATAATTCGTTCAAATGTCATTGTAATCTCAAGTGTTAATAAATACAGGTAACTGTTCATCCATCTGTAAATAATCGGATTTATTACCACAATGTGTGTTTAAATCACCGATAATAGACGTTAAGCCTAATGACCAATACTGACAAACAGTTTGTTCTAAATATTCGAAAAATCCCTCGCTATGCAAATTAAAATAAATAGAGTTATGTGGAGGAATATAAATAAAAACATATGTAAACATCAAAAATGGTATGAACAAATGAGTTATCTAGTTTAATCCATATAGTACCCTGTGTGTCAGTGTCTATTACTGAAATACCTTCTTTCAGAAAAGATTTATAACACTGACCAATTCCACCATGCCCGTGTTAACAGTACTAGTTTTGGCTTCCATAACTTAAAATGTCGCTTTTTATGATTTTTGACTGTCGCGAATTTATACAGGTCTGTCAATAATACTATATAAACTGTTCGCAGAAGTTTCTTTAGCTATAACAGTACGTGTTGTTGTGGGGTCGCGAAAACCGTTTTAGTAATCGACCACGAGTTACTTCCCTTCGCGTGATCGGAATACTTCGCGCATGTACCACATAGTAACTGTCTAGAGATATTAAAAATACACTACTTACCGTTTCAGAAGTTCTTATATCATGGCAAGAAATGAAAGATAATTACGCGGATTCAAATGGTCAATCAATACGAAGTGGTTCTATAAATTTAGGGTTCCCGGAGGATCACCCAGCTTGAAAGAACTGGTGACCCTCGCCAAAATCTGTCCCGGGACACCGTTAGTGTTGAGGCCTGTTTATACTGAATGAAATCATTTTCAACACAAGTGAGACATTGAATTAAACATTTTATGTATTTACACAAAAAATAATGGCGAAGTTATTTAAATATCAGGTACGTCCTTAGTAACATGACAATTCTAGGAAGGCTCCCTAGCAACCCTTATTCGTTCTGTTCATATTTTCTTATCAATCTGTTATGTCATCATTTTCATAGGACAACATTGAATGTTTTGTGTGGAATAACTTTGAAATGAATCAATTCTTTAATATTGTTTAAGACTAATAAACAAAACATATTGATTAAAAGTGATTTTTTTTTTAATTATTGGCATTTTATTTTTCATGTGTAGCAAGTTTAGGTAAATCTTTACCGAAGTATTTTTTCATGCTATATGTACAATAAACATTTTAGTACCAAAACTGTGTTATAAGATAGAAGTTTCTTAATAAAAATAAATAAAAATATATAATAACTCAAGTTTAAACAGATACATGTATGTGTCATAATTTCAGGGTTGGCATATTGACTGGTCAATTGAGTATTGACCGGGCTGGCAGTCAATACCCGGTTAAAACCGGTCAATACTGGTCATTACTGGTCAATACTGGTTGATTGAAAGTTATAGCATTTAAACATCACAAAGGAAGACTTTTAAGCTATTCTATATTAAATCAATCATTATTCTGCAATTGATAAACCTTTAAAGCTGTAAAAAAATACTTCTTTATTCTTTATGGGAACGGCCTCAAATACATAAGGACAAAGGCAATATCTTTATCTCAGTGTATCACATTTGTTACTAAAGTATTATTACTATTGTAGTTACCATAGTAGTTCACTGATCTATTGATATATCTGTTTGTCCATCTGATAGATGTATTTGATAAGCAGATGGACAAACAGAACTCTTGTGTTTTCTAGGGTTATAAATCTGGCCCCTAAGCCTTAATTGGTAATAAAATGCATGCAGTGTTATGTCTCTGACATTGACAATGAAGCAAATCTGCCCTTAGGCTATTTCATATCACTCAAAAAAAAGGAGATAACTTTCTATTAATTTAATAGTTATTTCTAGCTTGACTTCTTTCAGAGTATTGTGGGTCTACTCTAGACTCTTCTTTTTAATTATTATGCCCCCCTTCGAAGAAGAGGGGGTATATTGTTTTGCACATGTCGGTAGGTCGGTCGGTCTGTCCGCTGTCCACCAGATGGTTTCCGGATGATAACTCAAGAACGCTTAGGCCTAGGATCATGAAACTTCATAGGTACATTGATCATGACTGGCAGATGACCCCTATTGATTTTGAGGTCACTAGGTCAAAGGTTAAGGTCACAGTGACTAGAAATAGTAAAATGGTTTCCGGTTGATAACTCAAGAACGCTTATGTCTAGGATCATGAAACTTCATAGGTACATTGATCATGACTCGCAGATGACCCCTATTGATTTTCAGGTCACTAGGTCAAAGGTCAAGGTCACAGTTACTCGTAACAGAAAAATGGTTTCCGGATGATAACTCAAGAAAGCTTTCGCCTAGGATCATCAAACTTCATAGGTACATTGATCATGACTGGCAGATGACCCCTATTGATGTTCAGGTCACTAGGTCAAAGGTCAAGGTCACAGTGACTCGACACAGTAAAATGGTTTCCAGATGATAACTTGAGAAAGCTTACGCCTAAGGACCATGAAACTTCATAGGTACATTGATAATGACTGGCAGATGACCCCTATTGATTTTCAGGTCACTAGGTCAAAGGTTAAGGTCATAGTGTCCTTCCACTACCTTGTACAAGAATGTCAATCTTTGGTGGCGTTGCCTCTCTTGTAGTGTGGGAAGGTTAAGATCGTCCAGCATGGCTGATACGCATCCATCTTGTCTGGATTTGTAATCTCTAGTGATAAAGCGTGTCGCAGATCGTTGGACTCGCTCTAGCTTGTCTATGTCACCTTGCTGGTATGGGTCCCACACTACACTCCCATCCTCCAGTTAAGAACGAATGAGCGCTTGGTATGCGGTCTGCCGTCAGCTTTGAAGATTTTGTTTTTGAGCTGAGGAGATAACATTCTTGGAGTTAAACCGCATTCCCCAATCATTGGCCCATTTGTGTATGTTCTCAATGTCTTCTTGTAGAATACGGTAGTCTTTAATTGAGTTGATTGCTCTATACAGTAGGCAGTCGTCTGCGAATAGCCGGACGTGGGATTACAATCTTTCTGGTAGATCATTAATATGACAGAGAGATTTAAAGCACGCTCCCACAGTGGGGATCAAACCCCTGACCTCCGGATCACTAGGTGGACACCATATCCATTACACCACAGCCATCTTGGCTATTGAACACCATTGATATCCACAACAGGCCACAGAAGATGCTTATTTAAATAGCACCATTCACAATTGATATACACGCCTGGCTCCACTATTATTTTGGTTGTTGCTTTTTCAATACACTTTTATTGTAAAATAACACAAACCAAGTGATTAATGGAAGTCTTATATATCAATGTATATGCCCACACTTATTGATGTTTCAATCTTTTTGCTGACCTAAGTTTTCCATAGACACTTAAAATCAGATGTTTGCACCATGCATTGCTATTTGAAACAGGCAGGAGACAATTGTGCATTTACATAATTCTGGGATAGGTAGCTGAGATGTCCATGTCATGATCTGCAGCGGAAGTAACCCATGGAAGTATTTCTTGAAAACTCTGCAATTGACATCGTAATCGCCCTTGGCTTTGGCAACTTATAACCTGGGAGGTGGGGGGCGGGGGGCAGCGAGGGGAATTTATCTGGGTGGCTTTGCAAACATCATCTAGTACTGTTTACCCACTCTTTAAAAGAAGGGCATATTGTCCGTTCCCTGTGTGGGTGGCTGTGTTAAAGAGCTTTCCATCCAGATTGTGTTTACTCTCTGTACATTTGTATGCCCCCGAAGGTGGGCAAATAGTGATTGCACTGTCTGTCTGTCTGTCCGTCCGTCTTTCCGTCCGTCTTTCCGTCACACTTTCTTTGAATAATGCTCATTACTTCTATGTCGCTTCAGATGTAACCTTCATATTTGGTATGCATGTGAATATGGTGAAGGCCTTTCCATACGCACACAAATTTTCACCCCTCTCACGTTGACCTTGAACTTAGGGTCCGCGCTGAGGTTTCGATATCTGCGTTTAGGTTTCGAACAATGCTCATAACTTCTATGTCGCTTCAGATGTAAACTTCATATTTGGTATCCAAGTGTATATGGTCAAGGCCTTTCCATACGCACACATATTTTCACCCCTGTGGCCATGACCTTGAAGTAAGGGTCCGCATTTAGGTTTCAAAAATTTGTTCTGTTATTTAGCTGTCTTACATAACTATCAAAGCGTTTTTGGGGGGCATATGTCATCCTATCATGGACCTATGGAGACAACTCTTGTTAATGCTTGGGAGGATTTAATGTTATTTCAGTTTATTATTTCCCATGTCCATGCAATGAAGCGTACAACTACCTTGCTTCACATTTTAACTAATATTAATTTATTTTCAGATCTAAAAACTGTCCAGATTCACTTTGAAGATCTGACCACTGATTTCAAAGAACAATACACAGGTGTCCCTTTTGTTAATCTGGGAATGCAGGAGAAAGTGTGTGAATATGGATATGCATCAATGAAACAGGAAAAAATGGTAAAAAAATGGTAAAAATGTACATCAATCACTTTTACCTTTCACCGTTTTTGTTCTTATATATGTTCATATAAATTGCAATTTGTCAGCTGAGACATGGTATCACAGACAAAGATAAGGCATTTTATGGTAGCCCAATACATTGAGTGGCTGATTCCCTGGAATGGCCAGAATTTCCTTAGAGGTCAAGGATGCAGTAAATGGCATTCTACTTGTATTGTTGTAGCACACCTGAGCACACCTGAACATGCTTATGGTGAGCTTTTGTGATAACAGTTTGTCTGTCGTCAATTGTGCAATGTGCATCATAAAACAATACCCTTGTGAACATTCCTGAGCATGAGGTCACATTTATTGACTCATCTCCATGAAATTTGGTCAGAATATTTGCCCCATCATTGGTAACTTGGCTCAGTTTGAAACTGGGGGTTAAAGTATGTCACCAGGTCAACTTAAACAAAATGCTTGTGAACACTGTAGAAGTCAATGTCTACACAATCTTTCATTGAAACATATGGCATCCAAGAGGTGGGCAGTTTTCCATATATCATGATATATGGCTATAGTAAAACCTTGTGAACACTCAAGAACTCACATTGTTTTGCCCAATCTTCATGAAACTTAATCAGAACATTTGAACTTTGTTCTTCTGATGGTATCTCAATCTGGTCGAGGTATATGACTAGTGAGGCATTACCAGCTCAGAACAGTTAACCCATTTATGCCGAGTGGACTCTTCCATCCTTCAAAATTGGATCAATTTATTTCCAAAATTAGGGATGTCTGGTATATTTATTTCTATATTTAAAATATTTCTTACAGAAATTCTTTTAAGCAAACAGTGCAGACCATGATGAGACCCTGCATCATGCAGCATCTCATCTGGGTCTACGCTGTTTGCCAAGGCCTTTTTTCTAGATGCTAGACATAAATGGGTTAAGTTCACTAAGTTTGAGGTGAGCGCCATGGGATATTAGGCTGTCTTGGTAAACCTTGATCTGTGATCGTTATTTTTAATTTCCTTTTCCATTGCAAATCTTACAGCATTTTATTTTTAACAATGTTATTATTTAAAAAAAATAAAAAATCAAATCTATCAGCATTTAACAACTCGCGTATATTTGTCATATTTGAGTAGTAATTCAATAGATTCTTTTCAAAGAATATGCTTTATTGAGTTCTTGCACTTATGTGATCTATATGAAACAAGAGCCCTTTGTTTAATCATCAGAAATATGGTGATGCTAGAATCCGCAAGCGAATCATTGAGAGCAAAAAGACAGGATGCAAAGCCATGGTAAAGATAAAGATGCGAGTATTTCTACCACGATTTAAGGTAAGAATTTGACCCGGCCAGGTGCTGGGTCGTGAAACATGGAATGTTTTTTGTGCCTTACATTTGGTCTTTAAAAAATTAAACACTTAGATTAATTTGTTTGTCTGGATCTTAAATTTGTGGATTGGTCTAGCCGCAAAATCAAAGAAAACTAATGGCAAACAAATAACAATGATTTTGTAGTATAACTCAATCCTCACAAAACCTGTTCTGAACAATTCAGTTCATTAGGGTCTCAGATGAGCAAACTAGGGTCTTTAGGCCCTCTTGTTTAAATCAACTGACCTTTCCACCTTAGCTGCAAAAGATGGCCTTGCATGATATGTAAAGCCATCTTTGAAAAAGTTTGTTTGGTTTGCATCAAAACTGTTCAACAAATGAATATAATGCAACCAAAATGTGTTTCATGTTGAAAAGAGCAGCCTTCCCTTACCAGTATAACAATAGAGCATTTCCTTACCAGTCTAACATTGCAGCTTATCTTAAAAGATATATAAAAAGTCATTTTGTGATCATTTCACTAAAATAATGTATTAAAACTGTCCAATAAATGAATGTCATGCAACCAAAATTTGTTTCATGTTGAAAAGAGCAACCTTCCCTTACCAGCATAACAATACAGCATTTCCTTACCAGTCTTACATTGCAGCTTATCTTAAAAGATATATAAAAAGTCATTTAGTGATCATTTTACTAAAATAATTGTGATATAAAATTAATGACCATCAAGCCAAACAGACTTTTGTTTCAGGTTGAAAATGGCTCATATAAAAGACCATTTCGAGAAAAGGCGTTAAAACTTCTGCGTGAGTCAGAGATGCAGCCTGAAGACAAGATTCTCAAGGTGTCCCTGCTCTTCAGTGGGGAGCACTGTGACCACTCACAATCTCACAGCAGGGAACCGGCGGACACAACGTTTGTATTGGGAATAATGGAAGGAGTGGCAAAACCGGATGGAACTGGCGGACCAGAGCCAATGGATGAGGAGCAGCAACGGAAACTGGAATTGAAGATGAAAGTAAAGAGGGAACTTCAGTTAAAGGTATAATACTGCTGAAATTGATGGGTGAGAATGAAATTATTATTACTTCTGGTATATAAACTTATTAGCTCATCTATTTAAAAAAAAATAATATGAGCTATTGTCATGACCTGAGCGTCTGCGTCTGCGTCCGGTTTAGTTTTGTGTTTAGGTCCACTTTTCTCATAAAGTATCGGAGCTATTGCATTCAAACTTGATACACTAACTTACTATCATTAGGGGACTGGGCAGTCAAAGTGAGATAACTCTGGCTGGAAAGTCAGGAAAGTTTTATGTTTAGGTCCACTTTATGACTAAAGTATCAAAGCTATTGCTTTCATACTTGCAACACTTACTAACTATCATAAGGGGACTGTGCAGGCAAAGTTATGTATCTCTGACTGGCATTTTGACAGAATTATGTGCCCTTTTTATACTTAGAAAATTGAAATTTTGGTTAAGNATTATATCTGGTATAGAAACTTATTATTTATGGTATAGAGACTAATTATTTATGGTATAGAAACTCATTATATCTGGTATAGAAACTTATTATTTATGGTATAGAGACTTTTTATTTCTGGTAAAGAAACTTTTTTATTTATGGTATAGAAACTCATTATTTCTGTTAAAGAATCTTATTATTTCTGGTAAAGAGACTTTTTATTTCTGGTAAAGAAACTTTTTTATTTATGGTATAGAAACTTACTATTTATGGTGTAAAAACTTATTATTTATGGTAAAGAAACTTGTTAATTTATGGTGTAAAATCTTATTAATTATGGTCAAGAAACTTGTAATATCTGGTATGGAAACTTATTATTTCTTGGCAGATGCTTATTATTTCTGATATAGAAATTTATTATTTCTGTTATAGAAAATTATTATTTATGGGATAAAAACTTATTATTTATGGCATGTTGCCTGAAAAGTTCATATGGTATGTTTTCTGTACTTCAGAAACTGTTTGACTACATTGATAAAGATCCTAAAGAGTTGAAAGCTGGGGAGGAAGATGTGAATAGGTAAGAGCCATGTTCAATGTTGAAAGGTAGGTAAGGGGCATATTTACAGTCTTTATAAATCAATTTGAAAATCAGTAGCCTGTTGGTCCACCAAGCCAGCTTAGTAGACTGGATTGAATCATTTGTTGGAGAGAAGTTTGTCAGGGGATTTCGCTTGCTCAAAAACATTTGTTGCAGCTAAATGTGTCCACTTGTAATAATTTTGAGTTAAAAAAAACAAAACACAATCGGCTAAATAAAAGTGATTATCACCCATAAAAAGCATTAACTGCATTATCATGATGAAAATGTTTGTTCTGTTACGGAAATGAAAACCTGCTACATGTACTACATTTTGGAATTGCTTTTAGAAAATAATTGAATCAGTTGTACATTGAGTAACATTTTCTGACCCAGTTTATCAAAGAATTGCGAAGGAATGTTTAGTGTTGCCCCTGTCCGTGGATCGGTCTGTGCATTCATCCGTACAAAGACTAGCACAAGCTCTGAGTCCTATAAGATGGGACAAGAAATGTTCTATTCTGGTCCAACATATATTTAGTCTCATTAATCGCTGAATTATGTAAAGAAAGCTAAAATTTCGAAATTATTTAAATTTCTCACCATCAGTGATTTGGTTATGTTTAAATTAATTCGTCAAAAGTAAGAATAATGCTTACATATATTTAAGAAATTGACCCTGTATTTATTTCCTTGTATTCTCTCTTAATGTACAGTTCTGAGATTCAGTTGGATTTATTTACATTCTTTTTATGTCCCCCAGTCTATACTGTGGGACATATTGTTTTTGCCCCCTGTCTGTTTGTTTGTTGGTTTGTTTGCACAAACATTAACATTGGCCATAACTTTTGCAATATTGAAGATAGCAACTTGATATTTGGCATGCATGTGTATCTCATGGAGCTGCACATTTTGAGTGGTGAAAGGTTGAGGCCAAGGTCATCCTTCAAGGTCAAAGGTCAAATATATGGGTCAAAATCGCTAAAACGGGGTTATAGTGTTTCACAAACACATCACTTGTTTAAGAAAGAAATAGCCAATTCTTATCTTCTGACATATTTCGTCATGATCTTTGTTTCATTTCAGATTGCTGGTAACACATGGTCTTGGTGAACATTGCAACCTGTTCAGTGAACACAACATTCTCTACACCTTTCAGCTAGTCAACCTTACTGAAACAGTATGTAGACGTATAGCAGGGCAGTCAAATAAATGAGCATCATTCTTGGAAAACTGGGCTTAATTCAATTGCGTAAAGTGTCGTCCCAGATTAGCCTGTGCAGTCTGCACATGCTAATCTAGGACAACAATTTCCACTATAATGGAATTTTTATGCCACCCGAAGCCCCCGAAGGGTGGCATATAGTTTTTTAACTATCCGTCTGTCCGTCAGTCAGTCTGTCCGTCCGTTTGAAAACTTTAACATTGGTCATTACTTTTGCAATAATGAAGACAGCAACTGGATATTTGGCATGCATGTGTATCTCATGGAACTGCACATTTTGAGTGGTGAAAGGTCAAGGTCATCATTCAAGGTCAAAGGTCAAATATATGGCTTCAAAGCAGCGCAGAAGGGGGCATTGTGTTTCTGACAAACAAATCTCTTGTTTGTTTAAAGGAAGTCTATGCTAAACGAAAATCCAGTATAGGCAGAAAGTGTCGTCCCTGATTAACCTGAGCTGACTGCACAGGCTAATCTGGGATGACACTTAACGCACCTTCTCTAAGCCCAGTTTTCTCAGAACAAGGCAAAAAATATCTTACCATATTCAGAATTCTTGTTTGTCATTGGCTTAGCTTTTGGTAAATCAATGTCCTTAAAATTATGGCGTGGTACGGGGTATTCTTGTCTCTATTGTGACAATGTCTAGTTTAATACAGTATAATATGAAAGCTTTTATTGTTTTTACACATGGAAGAGAATGATAATTGGTAAGATGAGTTTATTACATCTCTTCTTACTGACCTTGCATGATGTGATACAGGGTATTTCATTATTATTTTTTTGCGAGAGCTACGCTCTCATTTGATATTAATTTACTTTTAAAACCTGTACCACACTGGTGAGTCAGTTAATAACTGTGTAACTAATTATAAAGGGTCTTTCAGAAAGCATGTACCGATAATTACTTTTAACCCTTTGAGCGCTGGAACCGGCGTCTCATCAGGATCCGAACTGTTTGCTATTCTGATAGTATTCTTTGAAAAAAAAAAGAGGAGAAAATGCTAATTTTAGAAATTCAGCAGACAACATTTTAGCAGACGACAAATTTCTCAGCATGCAAAGGGTTAACTGAATCATAGAGTACCATTACTTGATTAATATACCAATATATTTTTATAGTTTTATCATCTACTGACATAGAAGGGTATGATACATTGTCAACATACGACCAGGACCCGTATTCATTGACCAGTTCTTAGACTTAAGTCTAAAAATAAAGAATATTCTTGCATCTGTATTGTTTTAAAAGTAAAATACAGTTCAATGTGACACAACATTTTATATCTCTTAATACACAATTCTTAATTAAGCACAATTTATTTATGACATAAGCAAACAATTTTAGCTTTTAAATGTTTGTTCTGTACGAGGTTAATTGATACATGTATTGTGTGTGCATTATTGTTTGTAAGTTGAAAGTTGAGTGTGAACCTATTTTAAATATTTGTCAGATAAACTTATTGAAAGCTTTACCCTATAACTTGTTTAATCATGCTGATAAAATATTAAACTATTACAGCAAATTTCATCTTGGGGCATTGGCGAAGAAGTTGTAAATACCATATTGAAATTCATTGGAGAGATATCGAAACGGAAGGTTGTAATCAAAGACGAATCTGACGAGCTCACATCTGGCGATGATGAAGAAGATGAAATTGCTGAAATTAATGATGTATTAGAGGACGAAGATATGAATGGCCCAAAAATTGAAGCAGCAGAAAGGGTCGAAGAGCCGTCACCTAAACGTGCCAAGGTCTGCCCAACAGTAAGTAAAGCTACTGGTAGCCCAAAGACAAAAAGCACTGGTGTTGAACCACTTCCACAGACTTTGGTGAATACAGACCAGTTTCCATCCCATTGCAACCCAGCACTTGGAGTGACACAGTCTACTATTTACACTGAAAATGTGGTCATAAATCATTCAAAAACGATACCCGGTTTTCAGGAAGTGACTAAACATACGTATAAGCATGTGTGTAAGATTGACGTGACCTTGGACTCCATGGAAACGTACATCCAGTCAGTCCCGATCTTTAAACCGAAAACGCCAAAGAAGAAAAAGCTGATAAAGACAGAGATCGTCGAAAATTTGTGAAATGATTAAATCAGTGATAGAAATTAGTGAATTGATTAAATCAGTGATAGAAATTTATGAATTGATTAAATCAGTGATAGAAATTGGTGGAATGGTTGAATCAGTGATAGAAATTTGTGAAATGGTTAAATCAGTGATAGAAATTTGTGAAATGGTTAAATCAGTGATAGAAATTTGTGAAATGGTTACATCAGTGATAGAAATTTGTGAAATGGTTGAATCAGTGATAGCAATTTCTGCAATCTTAGTACATTTTCAATCATGTTTGCTCAGATTCTCAGTTTTATACAGACAAGCCTAGTTTCCTAATTTGCTGTCAGTCATTAACCCATTTATGCCTAGTGGACTCTCCCATCCTTCTTAATTGGATCAATTTATTTCCAAAATTAGGGATGTCTAGTATATTTATTTCTATATTAAGAATATTTCTTACAGAAGTTCCTTTAAGCAAACAGCGCAAACCCAGATGTCTACGCTGTTTGCCAAGGCCTTTTTTCTAGACCATAGGCATAAATGGGTTAACATAAGAATTCGAGCATGTTTAGCTAACTGCTTATTTTTATAAATTGGTTAAATGAGATTTGAATTAGATATTATTACTCATAAATGTATACCATACATTACATTAACATGTCTAGTCTAAATTGCTGGCAAGCGACTAAAGAATGTTTTAATTTAATTCAAGGGAAAATAAGAGAATATTGCAGGGGAAGTAGTTGCTTAGGTTGTTTAAGTTGCAATATCAATAACCAAACTTTAATATAGTGAACAAAAGTAAGTAGGAACTGGGATTTGAAGTTAACCGCTAGAATGTTCTCAATCTACGCCCTTTTAAACGTTGTTAACCCTTTGAGCGCTGGAACCGGATTTTGAAGGCCTTTGTAAACAGTTTGGATCCAGATGAGACGCCACAGAACGTGGCGTCTCATCAGGATCCAAACTGTTTGCTATTCTGATAGTGGTCTTAGAAAAAAAATCGAAGAAAATGCTAATTTTAGAAATTCAGCAGACAACATTTTAGCAGACGACAAATTTCCCAGCATGCAAAGGGTTAAAACATTAAGGTAGTTGGCACATGCCAACATCTGTATTGTGAGCTTTAGCTTTACATGGTTTACATAGAAATCAATTAACTCGGGGTTTATTTTTTCGTAAAGTGCAGTTCTATATCTGTGCATCTGTTTAGTTACTAAACATATGAACCAGACATTTTTCACATCCATATAAGAAGGAGGCTACTCTATGACAGTGCTGCTGTTATTACGGAATCACATGTCTTAAACTTAAGTGATATTGCATCTTAAAAGCAGCAATGATACATTACCAAATGTTGTTTGCAGCAATGATACATTGCCAAATGTTGTTTTTCTCATTTTAATGCGTCTTAATGAGTTTGCTTTCGAGCGTCACCTGAAGCATTTTGTTTCCTCGTTTCTCTACGGATATTAAGACGCTTTCAAATTGGACTTTGTACTTCTTCACATGTAAATTGTGTATTTAAATTTTCTGATGTAATTTGGGCTAAAGCTCCAAATCCAATACTGTTCAGAAGATTAGAAATCGTTCAATAATGTTTAACCAGCCACTCTTAAACATTAGTTTGCATGATATACAGGTACCTTACCCGATATGTGTAGCTATCTTTTGTGTCCGCCATGACATCATGGAATGCTGAACTGTTAAAAAATTGTTAATTGTGTTTGTTTATTACGTGTCTAAAGAATATATATATTGGATATTAATGATATATTTTAGCTATGAAACAAAATGTGTTCAGATTTGTACATCAATTAACTATCAAATAATTGATGACACTATTGCTGTTTGTTTGATTGTACATTTGTATGTTACGCAAGGTAAAAATGATTAAATCATTTTTTTATTTTTTTTTCTTATTTGTTCACATTTTAACACATTTCAACATGTTGACATATGGATTCATTGGTTATTTTTGCAGATGAACATGATCAAGCCTGGTTTTAATAGTACATGTTATATAAGGTTTTACAAAAGCAGATCAGGGGTTTGGCCATGCTGAAATTGTTTACTCATCCACAGACAAGTTCATTGAAAAAATTACTTGTCTACAAGAAAAAATAACATTTAAGAAGAAAATTAGTTTAATTCCAGTTGTATGTGTCTGTTTTTTTTTTAATTAAATGATTAGTACATACAATTTTGTTATTAAAATGTTTGGAAATGTCATTTAAACCCTGAATGTGTCCACAATAAGACAGATTTTAAACTTGTGTATTTGTACTGTCTGGTATTTTAACAAAACTTCATGGGAATCTTCTTAACCAATAGGAGACTGGCATACAACCAAGAAGTTCCACTTGAATTCATTTTTAGCTTACCTGTAACGAAGTGACATGGTTAGCTTATGTGACGGTGTGATGTCCGTTGTACGTGCGTGCATGCGTCAACAATTTGTTTGTGTAGACAGTAGAGGTCACAGTTTTCATCCAATCTTTATGAAATTTGGTGAGAATGTTTATCTTGATGAAATCTGGGTTGGGATTGTATTTGGGTCATCTGGGGTCAAAAACTAGGTCATTAGGTCAAATAATAGAAAAACCTTGCGTAAACAAAAGAGGTCACAGTTTTCATCCAATCATTATAAAATTTGGTCAGAATGTTTTTGATGAAATCTGGATTGGGATTGTATTTGGGTCATCTGGAGTCAAAAACTAGGTCACTAGGTCAAATAATAGAAAAACCTTGTATAGACAATAGAGGTCACAGTTTTCATCCAATCTTTATGAAATTTGGTCAGAATGTTTATCTTGATGACATCTGGGTTGGGATTGTATTTGGGTCATCTGGGTCAAAAACTAGGTCACTAGGTCAAATAATAGAAAAACCTTGTGTAGACAATAGAAGTCACAGTTTTCATCCAATCTTTATGAAATTTGGTCAGAATGTTTATCTTGATGAAATCTGGATTGGGATTGTATTTAGGTCATCTGGGGTCAGAAACTAGGTCACTAGGTCAAATCATAGAAACACCTTGTGTAGACAATAGAGGTCACAGTTTTCATCAGATCTTAATGAAATATGGTTAGAATGTTTGTCTTGTTAAAATCTGGGTTGGAATCGAATTTGGGTCATCTAGGGTCAAAAACTAGGTCACTAGGTCAAAGTTTAAAAAAAAAAAATTGTAGACGGTAGAGGTCACAGTTTTCATCCAATCTTAATAAAATTTGGCCAGAATGTTAATCTTGATGAAATCTGGGTTGGGATTGTATTGGGTCATCCGGGGTCAAATACTAGGTCACGAGGTCAAATCATAGAAAAACCTTGTGAAGACAATAGAGGACACAGTTTCCATCAGATCTTTATGAAACTTTGTCAGAATGTATATCTTGATGACATCTGGATTGGGATTGTATTTGGGTCATCTGGGGTCAGAAACTAGGTCTCTAGGTCAAATAGAAAAACCTTGTGTAGACAATAAAGGTCATAGTTTTTATCTGATCTTAGTGAAATATGGTCAGAATGTTTATCTTGATAATATCTGATTTTGGATCGTAAATGGGTCATCTGGGGTCAAAAATTAGGTCACCAGGCCAATTCTAGTAAAAGGTGAGTGATTCAGGGCCATCATGGCCCTCTTGTTTGAACAATACCGGTAAGTTCTTTATGGATTTTCCTCATATAATTTGAACTTTGAAGATTGTGGCAATATTTGTGTCGTGTTCTGAGAAAACTGGGCAAAATGCATGTGCGTGAAGTGTCATCCCAGATTAGCCTGTGCAGTTCGCACAGTATAATTCGGGATGACACTTTCCGTCTAAACTGGATTTTCGCTAAGAAGAGACATCATTTAAACCAAAAATTCCATAAAAGCGGAAAGTGGCGTCCCTAATTAGCCTGTGCGGACTGCACAGGCTAATCTGGGATGACAATTAACGCACATGCATTATGCCCAGTTTTCTGAGAACACAAAACATTTATGAAGTATGTCATTCTAGACATGTGCTTGTCCAGGTTAGACTTCAACAAAACTATATGGAAGCTTCATTACCAAGAGAATATGTGTCGCGTTCTGAGAAAACTGGACATAATGCTTGTGCGTAAAGTATCATCCCAGATAAGCCTGTGCAGTCCGCACAGGCTAATCAGGGATGACACTTTCCGCCTTTACTGTTTTTTTTGCTAAGAAGAGACATCATTTAAACGAAAAAAAAATCATAAAAGCGGAAATTGTCGTCCCTGATTAGCCTATGCAGACTGCACAGGCTAATCTGGGATGACAATTTACGCAAAGCATTATGCCCAGTTTTCTCAGAACGCGACACATATGCCTGTAACTCTTACGATTTTAAGTCCATTGTCAGGGTAGAACTACATGTAGTATTTATTGTCTAACAAATATGATCTTCAAAGGGAAACAATTACTAATTTTAAAATGTTCATTGTGGAGGGATGAACTAAGTCTTTCATTGTTGACTTGGTGTCCATGTTATGTGGGGGTTTGTCATGCAATTATTTCTACCTGTACCTCTGGTTGAAGCCGAGCATTTGTGAGTGCCTGACATGTTAACATAATATGAGCACACAGTACTGGTAAATCACTTATATCTTCTAAACTTTCCCAAGAAAGGTTTTAGGCGGTCACCTTTACACGATGGTATGAACCTTATACTGTTGATGCTCATGTAAGATCCACAAAACAAATGAGACAATAACACTACAGTGAACTTGGTTGATGTCTGTAACCATAGAATATTCAACTGTAACTTCAATTGAAAGAAAAGATAACAACACTAATGAATACTGCAAATCAGTTTAATTATTTTATATAAAATAAAAACATGTACAATGTCAAGGCATCTCATGTTCTGCAAAAGACAAATGATAGTGGAATGAAAACAAAAACATTTCGTGCACAATTTCTTGAGGACAAAAAGTGTTAACAAATTTATAAAAGTGTAATTTTTTCCTCTATCTTCCAAATGTGGACAGACCAAATTCAATATTGTCACAATTAAAGCAATGAGGCGAAAATTATAATAATACCCTATTCTGATTGGTCTATTTATTTTTAAGAATGAAGATTGCGTTATTTCTCAAATCGTATAATGCCAAGTTTAAATAACAGCAGTAAAATGCATGTTTGTAATAATTTTACATATGTTTTTAGAGATTACATTTAACAATTATGATAGAAAATCTTTTTCATGTTGTTTTACTCGCACCATCATATTTAAAAAAAATATATTTTGATTCAGATAATGAAATGACTGAACACACAATACAGCTGAGTGCTGGGTACCGGTAGATACTTGAACTTATGGAAAAGTGATGTGAACCATGGTCAATTTTCAAACTAATTATGAAGATCTAGAAAGGCTGTGAATAACGTGTCATTATCTATGTTAACATGATATATCCAATATTTCTCTTATCAAAGACTTTTTCTATTTGATTAATCAAATAAAAATTGCAAACAAATAATTATTTGATAATAAATAAGTGTTCTCAAATGTTAAACAACTATATAAAAAAAATAATGATTTTGTTATTTACTCAAACATTTAAATATTTTAACTCCCAATATGCTTATTGTCAAATAGATCTGCCAATAAAATTAACATAAACACAACTGCTGTTTCTAAAATAAATATTTCAAAGTTAACAACAAAATTTTGTTCTCTGCATAAATTCTCAAAATGTCAACAAGACACAGCTGTACACGTGAAACAATCTAAATTAATGCATGTGTGTAAAGTGTCATCACAGATTAGCAAGTGCAGTCTGCACATGCTTATCAGACACGACGCTTTCTGCTTCAAATAGATTTTCGCTAAGAAGTGACTACTTTTAAACGAAAAATACAATAAATGCGGAAAGTGTTGTCCCTGATTAGCCTGTGCTGACTGCGCTGGCTAATTGGACGACACTTTACACACAAGCATTAAACAATCAAAATCTTCGAAATCCACAACTGGACGGATCACACCTCTTAAAATAACCGGTAAACATAGGAAATTACCAAACCCTAAATAAGGCATGGTTAAAAAAAATAACCTGAAGAGAAACAGAACTGTAATATTTATAACACCTAAAAAGCATAACTTTAAACTGCATTTCCTCAACATTCATGGGTCTATAATCCACAAAAGTTCAACACTTTGATCGTGTACGAAACTGAAACATTTTTTTCTATAACTTGAAATGAGCTTCAACTGGTATTTCAGTATTAGTATGAGCTGTACTGATATCAAAAGAAACTTTTCACCAGTTGGATTTTTTTTTTTTTTTTGGAGTTGGAATTTGCTTTAATCTCTAGGAGAGGAAGTAAAAACAACTTTCAGAGGTGTTGAATCACTATAGAGGTGTTGAATCACTCTTATCTCTTCAAGTCTTCTTTGAACGTGACTAGGAATATCTCATCTATCAAGTCATTTTTGTCATATCAACCATGACAGTTTTTTTTAAATTAAAGAAACTCATAGAGGTTTAAATATAAATAACTGTTCAGTATTGATAGCTCAACATCCTTGTCACTCTAGAGAACTTTGGAAAAATAATATTTTGGAATGTTTAAAGCCATTGGGTTCATATAGCGATGAGTCAATATAAACTCGAAGTAATGCCTGTCTTTGACAGATTGAGTAAAGAGAATAGTTTGCAGAATAAGAACATATTTTGTTCTACTACGATTTGTTCCACACAGTATACATACTTCGTTAAGACACAATTCCAAAATGAACAAAAACAACAAAAATGAAATGTGACATTAAAAAAATTAGTGGTTAATGTGCGACAGGGATGAGTAAAATGATGATAGTTTTGAACACATCAATACGGACAACAAACTTAATATGGCCACCTAAATCTTGGACATAAGTGAGCGGTAAAACAAGAAAATGTCGTCTGAGCATTTTACAATTAATGACTGATATAATGATGTGTCGTGTTCTGAGAAAACTGGGCAAAATGCTTGTGCGTAAAGTGTCGTCCCAGATCAGCCTGTGCAGTCCGCACAGGCTAATCAGGGACAACACTTTCCGCATAAACTGGATTTTCGCTAAGAAGAGACATCATTTAAACCAAAAATTCCATAAAAGCGGAAATTGTCGTCCCTGATTAGCCTGTGCGGACTGCACAGGCTAATCTGGGATGACAATTTACGCACAAGCATTTTGCCCAGTTTTCTCAGAACATGCCACATATGAATAATTGGATCAGTTTATAACTTGCTCCATATTTTCAATGCAACTTTGGGTTGTCTATAATGAAATGATATCTTATTTCCTGCTCCGTAATAAAAGTAACAAAATATCATGTCTTATCTGTAAATCAAACTACACGCATATTTCAACACTGTTTAAGTCATAAACTTGTACCTAAAGTCTAGTTACCAGCAGGTCTCAAAATAAAGCAACACAAAATGAAAACAAATGCTGCAGTTTTCCTCAATTTAAGTTAATAAACATAATCAAGATTAAAATAAAAAAACTATTTTGTTGAAATAACTGCATCTGGCAGAGTATTTTGATAGAAGTTAAAATGAAAGAGCAGATTCTCTTTTGAAAAAACATGTTTTGTTTCGGATGAACTCTTAATACATTCCGATAGAAACAAATCCCTAAAAACATTACATTTCAAAGCACCGAACGCCCAATGTGGGTAAAAACTGACAGTGCAAGTTATAATGGACTTAAATGAAACATGGGTATGCGCCTCTGTCTGCGAAAAGGTGGTTTAATGCATGCGCGTAGTGTCTTCCCAGTCCGCACAGGCTAATTAGGGACGACACTTTCCGAACATGCATTCAAAGCCCCTTTTCACAGTGAAGAATCAATTATATAGCACTAAGATTATTGTAAGTCTAGTGAAAACTAAAAACATGCAATTTTAGTATGAGTGATGATAAAAACTTGCATAATCTTTAACAATGTATGAACACATAAGTTTTGTTAGGTCAATATTGTGACATGCATTCACTGAACACAAAGGTTATGGAAGGAATTCGTGTGTTTGGTAAATCCCAATGTTGTTACTAAACAGTACCTACTATACCATAGCTTTTGAGAACAGACAAATAATCTTCAAAATACCAAAACATACCAGCGGTATATATACACCCTTTCAGTTTACAATATTTTGTTCCAGAGGATGGTTCAACATAGGAAAAGTACCGATACCATATTTATTCGAAAATTAACTTGCATCATTTACTGTCTTCCTTTATAACATCATACTCAACCAGAATTCTGTTAAGTTCCACTAAGATATCTTAATAACCACCCTGTGGGAAATGTTCACAACACACTTTAGATCAACAATCATTGCTACAGTGCACTTTGTTGAACCCAGTGTCTATGGTATAGGGATGTTTAGATACAACTCTGGGTATACCTACAGCAGTTATCAAATACTATACAATATAACTATCAACATTAATTGCTAATTAATTACAACAAAGTCCCAAAGACAAGCACCCTACATGCATTCATAGTATAAACAAAAACATTTATATGGCCATAATCATTTGCCTGCAAAATGTCTTGATTTTTCATTTTTATTTCGAATGCAGGTAATAACATTTTATAAACACTATACAGAGAAATGCCATTTTCATTTACTATTGTATTCTTCATTGAAATATAATCATTTATTTCCTAATAAATCTTATATTTATCTCTGAATTTAAATGTTGCAGTACGTTCAATGAAAACTCTTCTCAGACACTGACATTCAAGCAAATTAAAACCAGACATAAACAATTTAAATTGTACAATAAAACATTGGCATATTCATATACAAAGCATTCAATAAATACAAAAACCTTCTTTTGAACACAGAGATACAAAGCTTGTCCAGTAAATTCACAAAGGCATACAATAACTACAAGCAATTCTAATTTCACAATTGAACTAACTTATAACAAAAAACATTAACGAGGAGCATCTTACAACTTTAATCAGTTGTATGTGATTGGTTAAAAAGCATGGTTGTCTGTTGAACTTCAACAATTACTGTATGCACCATTTACATTCAAACTACTGTTATATAATTATGCTTTTAATTGCACAAATCTATGTTTGAAAAAATTACCCAGTGAATTTTAGTTAAAAATGTGATAATGGAGATTTGACACTGCTGATAAATTGTACAAAAGTAGAAACCAACAATAAAAGTTTACACAACCATGTAAATCACTTTGAAACTTTTATTCAATTCAGAATAGTCACATTTTTGCATTCTGACTTTTGGCAAATACTCAAATAAATATGAACATAGCAAAATGCACTTTTACAGACCTATGTAACATAAAACCCTGTCCATGCATTAATCACATGCACACCAACTAAAAAACGATCAAACATTTTAATGTATTACAGCATGATATCAGAACTGTCAAAAAAGCAAATTAAAAAAATAAGCAAAAACAGGAACACATGACAAACTGAAATACCAATATACACTTCCTAGCAATCTTTGTTTTTGGTAAATTGTCAGAAAATGTCCAAAAATGACATTTGTTTAATTTTAAGAATAAGTTGGAAAAAGAAAACCTCTAACAAACACTAAGCATTCAAGCATCTATTATTTCTTGCTGTTCATCAAAACATTAGAAAGTTGGTCCTGCACGTTTGTTTCAAAAAGAAAATTAACACTTAACCAAACGCAGCATCCTAGCAGCATTTGCTCTGACATTTTATGCGAAACATACTATGTACATCTTTCTTAAAGAGACGGTTGATATGCTTCAATGTCTAGCGTGTTGGTAGCATATTGATCGATTTGATTAATGTTCACTGAGAGAGAACTTAGTCATAACAATTAAACATAACATATAAACAACAAAACAAGACTACAACCGTTCAAGCATCATTTTTATCTCACATTTTAGATAATCATCCAACTAGTGGTCCTTTTTTCTTTCATATAGAACAGATTCATCCGGATGCCTGTCCTCTTTCATCAGCGAGATGGTATGCTTGAACGTGTAGCGCGTGACCTCGTAGAAGCCCGGGTTGTACGTGCTGTTCTGAGAGATGGAGCTCTGCACGCTGATCGTGGACGCGGTGGAGCCCTGTGTGGTTAGCAGGTGCTCCTGGGTTGTGCCGTCCGTGAAGCCGCCGCTGCGCAGGTCCAGGATGCTCTGCCAGATCTTGTTGCGGTGAGCGTTGCCGATCTTCATCTTGGCCAGATCCTGGAGTAAAGTTCGTGAAGGTCACAATATACTAATTCAAATCCTTATACAAGTTAATGTAAACCTTCAACTTAAGAAAAAAAATAAAGTCAACGTTTTGAAGATAGGGACCCCCATAACCATATGCTGAATGCAGTTAAGAATAAAAAGAGGTATGTCACACAAAATGTAAGAAAGAACTTAACACAAATCATAGATCACTGTTTTTCTTTTAAAGTTGATTTTTTTCCAAATACTGTTTATTTGATTGTAACCCAATTTCGCACCATTTCCCTGCTGTAGTCTCCAATCTTAAAACATAACAGTGATGTCTTTGTTAATATCATATTGCTTTCCCTGCACATAGATCAAGAAAATAACAAAACAAGTGTCGTTAACTTATTACATGTCTTCCAGTAAATCAAGAAGATTTGTTTAGAGAGTATCGCATTGCACATCTCAAGTATTTAGTATACTGTAATCTGAAAGTTTTTTTTATATCTATAATAATCAGCAGGTCTATTTTTTTTTAAGTATTAAGTAGGTCTCCAAATGTGAACGTTGAGCCGAAGTCATAGTTTTCAATACAATCAGTTACATTCGCCTTTGGTAAAAAAAGGTAAACTTAAGCTCAACCATATTAACATTGATTTAAATTAAATTGTTGTCGTTTTACATAAGAACCTCTCCATCTGCTGAATCCAGAATTATTATTTTATCAAAAACAACTCAGTTGGTGTTTCACAGGGGCAACTTTTATGTACTGTTTTTTTCCAACTTGAATTGGATAAAACAAAAATTTCGTATGAAAAAACACAAAACTGCAAAGAAACTTCAGTGATAGCTCTACTCACCTCCAGAGAGAAATTGTCAAGCTGTAGAACACTGTATAAGTTCTGTTCCTGGAAAGTGTCGATGTATGCACCCAGTCCGATGGCATTTAACCACCTGTAATGATAATGATAGGAGAGAAATTGTAAATACAGCACTCGTTAAATGAGGATGATTGGAAAATAATTGTTAAGGCAGCATCTGTTTAAAGCAATTATTTGAGTTTCATTATAAGGACAGTGTCCTTTAAATACATTCCCATTTAATAACTGATATTTTAATAAACAAGTAAGAAATTAATGATGACAGAATTGTAGAGACAAAGTGTCTGTTTAATAAAATGTGCTAAACTTCTTATGTTGTTAGACCAAACTAAATAGTTTCTGATTGGTAGAAAAATTCTGTGAATGTGATTCACATTTAATAAATCATGATTGATATAGCAAAATTAATGCAGTGCCATGAATATCAAATTAAGTGGAAACGTAAAATAATCAAAAAGCAATTGTTAATCATTTGGTTATAAAAGGCACTATGACAATAAAAGTGAAGAGCGAAAAAATTAATTAATCATACAAACAAAATCAGACATGTTTATTTTTATTATTTAAAACACAATACATCTTTAGGCTATTGTCTTCACTTTCAGGATGAACAAGCAAATTCGTAGAATTGATATCCCCAGCAAAATAAAATTTGTTTGTGACAGACGGATGGATGGACAGACCGACAGACAACGCCAAAAATGTATCCCTCTGCCTTTGGCGGGGGATAATTATAAACATGAACCCATTTTTTAGGCTTAATTATTGATTATCTATCAAGAAAAGTCAAATGCAGCTTACGTTTGGATGGTATTGTCCTCATGCATCACGGTCTCTTCTTTGACTGGCTGTGGTACGCCATTGGAACCATCATGACTCACATCAGAACTGGTCACCTGCACCTGAATGTACAGTCGGATATGAGATGCGCTCTGAGAAAAGGCAGCTTAATGCATGTGCGTTAAGTGTTGTCCCAGATTAGCCTATGCAGTCCGCACAGGCTAATCAGTGACAACAATTTAAGCCCAATTTGGATTTTTGTAAAAAATCCTTTTTCAATCCAAAAATAAAAGCGGACTGCACAGGCTAATCTAAGACGACACTTAACGCACATGCATTTAACCCCCTTTTCACAGAGCGAGGCTCATATTAATCTGTTTTATGATCAGCACAAACACTGTTTACGTGCTTCCATTCCAACACTTTTTTTACTTTACAGAAGTGCTGTTTACTCACAATACACGTGCGAAAAGTGATGTCCCAGATAAGCCTGTGCAGTCCCCACAGGCTAATCAGGGACAACACTTTTCGCCTAAACTGGAGGTTTGCTAAGTCTCTTACTTCTTTTAAATTAAAATAACAGTAAAAGCGGAAAAAGTCGTCCCTGTGTGAACTGCACAGGATAATCTGGGACGACACTTAACACATGCATTAAACACTGATTTCACAGAGTTTGGCATAATTAATGGTTAAAAACATACTTCATTGGAATTGAACGGCAGGGTGAGCGCCTTCCCATCAGCAGTGAGCGTTGTCTGCGAGAGCGTGCGACTTGTAGACTGTGCGGTTGCCATGGAGACCTGACGGGAAGAACTGGTGCCTGCAGAGTCCCTGGAGTAGACATGAATAAGACATGAATGAGACATGAGTTAGACATAATTAAGACATGAATTACTTTGAAAAACTTGGACTGGCAATCAGAATTGACTGGAAACCTGGATATGGGCAAGACATGAAGAAAACATGGGCAAGTCATGAAGAAAACATGGGCAAGTCATGGACTAGACATGAAGAAAACATGGGCAAGTCATGGACAAGTCATGAAGAAAACATGGGCAAGATATGAAGAAAACACGTGAAAGTCATGGGCAAATCAAGAAGAAAACATGGGCAAGACATGAAGAAAACATGGGCAAGTCATGGACAAGTCATAAAGAAAACATGGGCAAGATATGAAGAAAACGTGTGAAAGTCATGGACAAGACATGAAGAAAACATGGGCTAGCTATGACAAAAACATGTGTTAGTCATGGACAAGACATGAAGAAAACATGGGCAAGCTATGAAGAAAACATGTGCAAGTCATGAAGAAAACATGGGCAAGCTATGAAGAAAACGTGTGCAAGTCATGAAGAAAACATGGGCAAGCTATGAAGAAAACATGTGCAAGTCATGGACAGGTCATGAAGAAAACATGGGTAAGATATGAAGAAAACATGTGCAAATCATGGGCAAGTCAAGAAGAAAACATGGGCAAGACATGGGCAAGATATGAAGGCTAGATGGGCAAGGTATGAAGGCATCATGGGCAAGACATGAAGAAAACATGGGCAACTCATTAATAACACATGGGCAAGATATGGAAAACATGAAGAAGACAGGAATAAAACATAAGTAATACACCAGTCAAAACAAGCCAATTTGTTCCATAAATGAAACATAAATCAGAAATAAGACATAAGCCTACATACATAAATTAACATGATATAATAAACAAATAAAAAAGTTATATTATAATAAAACATACAATAAAAAAATACAATTTGTAGGGTAAAAGCTATTAGTTCATTTTACAAATTTGGTGTGACTCGAATTCTATTGCTTCTTTAAAAATATCATTTGAGGATGTCCAAGTCCAAGTCTTTCATTTTTGGTAGCTTGAGCCTATGGACTTGTTTTATGCAGACAAGAAACAAATTTACAGGTAAAGCACCACACCTTTAAAACTTGTTGTATTCAAAAGCACCAGTAAAAGACCTGTTTATAAAGCATCACAAGTTGCCATATGTGTTTGTACTTATTCATTAATTTCATATTGATTTTATAAAATGTCATAATTATGGTATTGAATCTTTATATGTTATTTATTATTATCCAAACCAGTTCATTTCTTACAAAATATCAAATTGTTTGACTATTGGCAATAACTCTGTGTACTTCCCTTTTGGTGAATTGTCTTCTTTATTTATCGCAATGTTTGTCCTTAATTACATGTGTATCGTGTGTAAGATAGTATTGTGAAACTTCTATCAGTGTTTCTTTTATTAACTCAACAGCATCAAATTGGATTCACTTACTGATATGTAGATTTAGAAATACCAAATTTCCAAAACTGGAATTAAAGTGATAACATTTTTAGCTGAATGCAAGATACATGTATATCTTACAATGGCTAACGGTTGTGCCATACAAGGATAAAAGAAACATTCATTGTGTATTTTCATATTTACTGCACACAAAGTCATACAAGTGCATTTTTGACAGTTGACGGTTTTGTTGTTAATTAACTAATCACACCTTTTCCTGGTTAGCTGGTTTTCTAAGTGCACTTACTTATATAACTGACAACTGCTCTACATGAATCACAGGAGGAAAGCCCATATATGTGTTTATATATATATATATATGCTATAATAGAGGCATGAATCAGATGTAGGGTGAGAATGGCAAACAAAAACAAGAGATGTGTTTGTCAGAAACACAATGCCCCCTACTGCGCCGCTTTGAAAAAAACAACAACAAGAGATGTGTTTGCCAGAAACACAATGCCTCCTACTGCGCCGCTTTGAAAAGACATTTTTTTTTTTTTACCTTTGACCTTGAGGGATGACCTTGACCTTTCACCACTCAAAATGTGCAGCTCCATGAGATACACATGCATGCCAAATATCAAGTTGCTATCTTCAATATTGCAAAAATTATGACCAACGTTAAAGTTTTCGGACAAATGCACAGACTGACAGACAGACAGACAGACAGACGGACGGACAGACTGACAGTTCAACCGTTATATGTCATCCTACCAGGGGCATAAAAATTCATGACCTACATGGTTGTATCACCACAAAAGTTATGTGGCAGGGCAGATAATCGAACCCAATATTCTCTGATGAGAAGTCCAGCACTCTACCCGAGGAAGCTGGACGAGTAAGATCATTCTTCTACTGTGCTTGTAAGATAACTAGTTTGCGCTGGTGCAATCATTCTGTTGTACTTGTGTAGTGTATTCATGATTTTACAGGTGTGCTTATAAAATCATACTGTTCTTATGTACTTTAGATCATATTGTAGTGCTGTATTTTCCTTATACTAGTTGTGCTAAATGTACATGTACTTTACGTTGCAAGATCCCACGTCAGTGATGTTCTTGTATTTGTAAGATCATGGTGTTGTATCTTTGCATGCTTGGAAATTTGTCGTCTGCTAAAATGTCGTCTGCTGAATTTCTAAAATTAGCATTTTCTTCGATTTTTTTTCAAAGAATACTATAAGAATAGCAAACAGTTTGGATCCTGATAAGACGCCACGTTCTGTGGCGTCTCATCTGGATCCAAACTGTTTGCAAAGGCCTTCAAAATTCGGTTCCAGCGCTCAAAGGGATATGCGCCTGTTGAATGGGATGTCATTTAGCTTGCAAGATAATACACATGCAATCTACTAGTAAGATCAAAGTACTGTAATCTCGCTAGTAAGATTATTCTGCAATGGTTTACTAAGTCTTGGGCTTGTCAAACCATACCGCAGTGCTGTCATTTTACTGGAGAGATCATGCCATCTACTTGTTCTTGTAGGATAACCCTTTGCATGCTGGGAAATTTGTCATCTGCTAAAATGTCGTCTGCTGAATTTCTAAAATTAGCATTTTCTTCGTTTTTTTGCAAAGAATACTATCAGAATAGCAAACAGTTTGGATCCTGATGAGACGCCACG
This sequence comes from Dreissena rostriformis, assembly GCA_007657795.1. Lineage (NCBI taxonomy): Eukaryota > Metazoa > Mollusca > Bivalvia > Myida > Dreissenidae > Dreissena > Dreissena rostriformis. Next base: position 110,887 of record VMBQ01002170.1, read on the forward strand.
TTTTGTGGCGTCTCATCTGGATCCAAACTGTTTGCAAAGGCCTTCAAAATCCAGTTCCAGCGCTCAAAGGGTTAATACTGTTGTACTTATGCTTGTGAGATCAAACTGATATACTTGTGTTCATAGACTTTCTTTGACTTTTCTAAGTGCAATATATTTACTGTTGCAGTAGTAGGGCATTTCCTTTGGCAATCACCAATATCTTGTCACTACAGAGAGTTAAACCATGTTAACATACTGGTGAATTTTCTTACACATTTTGGACTTGAATACTGCAAGGGTGCTATATAACACTGCTGTACATGTTCTTCTATTGTGAGAGATGATCTGCTCTGAAGTATATTCTGCAGGTCGAGAGTAAAACTTTGCATCTGATTCAGAATGATATAGGTAGATACACCAGTTGTTAAGGCATTCTTCAAGATTCATTAATAGGATTAAAGGCTTGCCTTGTGTTTTGTATGACATGGTGCATTATGTTTACTTATGGCTAACAAGTAATGGGCAATTTTTTTGGCAAAATAAGCTTTGGAAAATAATATAAAATTTTGTTAAACAAGAAGGCGATATGAATTCTGATAGTAATGTATGGATAAGTCATGTTCACATTTCGGGATTATGAAGTAAACTTATCTGACACAACACTGGCTGTTTGAACCAGTGTAACTCGCAGACACAACAAACCAACAAGAAATTCTTTACAACTTTTATTCGCTGTCATGCATTTACAAAACGTCAAATATACAATACAAATATACAACTATCATTTCCAATAAAGTACAATAAATAAATTATATACCACATAAATATATATGTAAATTCTCAACTGGAAAATCAACACATTCAAATCACATTAAAATCATTTACAGTCAACCTGCATATCAAACAACTGGCAGTATACATTTTGGATTCCATAAATGCAATCTTGGTTAATGATATGAATTATATGCATAATGGAAATTTCAGTCAGGAAATGATAAAAATATAAACAAAGTTGGGAAAGTATTTAGAAATGTTAAATGTCGAGCAAAAATATCAAAATACTAAAATTTACCTAAAATTTAATTGTTTTTGAATATGAACAAGACTTACTTTGTATAAAACTGCCTCAATAAGGACAATAAAATAAACTGTGCAAAACAATAGTTTCCAACTGTACTCTTTCTGTTTTTGTACACAACTATATACATAGCACTACTTCAGATCATTGTTCAAGATCTTGAGACTAAAAACTGTACTTGCAGAAAACTCATAAAAAAGGAAAACGCAATAACAAAATAAACTCAAAACAAAATTCCTTGGACGGAAATAATGACTAATATCTATTTGATACTTTCTGTTTTAACATAATAAAACAAAGATATAAACTACCTACAAATATAGTGGCTTTCAACTGACAAACGTAATGCATAACAAGAGCACGCTCGGCTGTGGGTGCTTGGATTTTGTTTTTTTGACTTTTGACCTTCATTGACCTTGACCTTTTTACCACTCAAAATGTGCAGGTCGATGAGATACACATCAACCCCCCCCATTTATTTTTTTTGACCTTTGACCTTGAAGGATGACCTTGATCTTTCACCACTTAAAATGTGCAGCTCCGTGAGATACACATGCATGCCAAATATCAAGTTGCTATCTTTAATAATGCAAAAGTTATGGCCAAGTTTTCGGACACCGCGACAAGCTGGCTATGACAATACCTCGGGTTTTCTTTGAAAACAGCCGAGCTAAAAATGAAATACAATTCCCCTACGGAGGCACTTTGTGCATGAATAACATGCGCTAATTGTCAATTAAAAGATAAAAGAAAGGATGTGAATTGGACATGAGAGGTGGCCTTTGAGAATGTGAAATGGGAACAATTATGATGTTGAAATATAACGGAATGTAATGATGGGGAATGAGCTTATCTGAACACATTTTTAAGTAGCTGCATTTTGATTCAGCTGGAAGAATTGTTTACATTATTTCTAGTAATTGGCAACACATTCACAAGTCAGTAATTTATCAATAATTTGTTTTCACAGCTCAGGGTAAGTCAAACTTGATCCAAGATTATTTTTGTCCGGCCACAGCTGACCTTAATGATAACATTTTAGAATTTGCACATCACAATATTAATTGGCAACAACTTCAAGATTCAATAAATGATTGGGTGTTTCTATATTTCGAGGTCAGTTGAAGTAGACATTATCATCATCACATCTCAAGATTCAGATCAAAGCAAGCCTCTAATTGTACATGTATAATCAAGCTTATTCCCTCTGAAATAACAACGGATGTGCTTCTGGTCATTGGAGAAGGTGCCTTAATCCGTCCACGTCAACGATCTAGTCGATTGTTGTACGGTAGAGGAAGCGGAGTGCAAAACGCTCTCATCTTATAGACCGTAATGGTTGAAGGAGTTAACGAGGAAAGGAATATCTATTTTAACGGTGTTCTAATAATTTTGCCAGGTCGATGTTTTTTCTTGATTAATCGCGACTTTCCCTCTTTTGCCAAAACATTGGAAAGCCACCTGTAAATAGACAGGTGACAGAGGCTAGGCCTTATCTTCCACCAATCTACACTAAATCTAGTTCTAGATTATTTTTTGGACTATGGCTGCTCAAAAATGAGGGGAGAAGTTTGGCTAATTCAGTTTTTTGGTCTTTAATCAAATAAACATGGTAAGTTTAGTTTTATCTGTCCTAATCGAATAAATACAACCTTAGAGGTATGAATGAAAATAGTTGTTTGTTTCTATTTTCTTTTGTTATATTACCTCTCCATTGTTTTGGCAAAAGCAAGGAGACTTTCTGGTCTCGTACGAAAACTTTATTTTTTAATGACAACTCTCTGCAAATCTGTCTGAAACCGGCAACACACAACTTTCAAAGAAGAATTCGAGTCACACACAAGATATTTCAGGGTGAAAATAGCAGGCAAGGGAGGTAATTATAGAAAGCGCAAATGGGAAACAATTTGGGAAGGTAGTTATCTCCCCTCATAAAGAAGCAACCACGATCTGTAGCTTAAAATGTATTAAATAAATTAAATAAATAAAAATCATACTTAATAGTGTAGTTTTTCAATATTTTATTGCTCAGGAATAATCACAGCCTTTTTGCAAATAAATAATTTTAATTCAATAACATGATGGAAATAATTATGTCACAAGACAAATTGTTAAATAAAATAATTTAAAATAAATAAAGACATAGAACACACACTTCTGTACATATGGACGGAATGTTGATAAAAAATAAGAGGCTTTTAGGCTCTTCATGATACGTTATACTGAACACATTGTTTATATAAGTGAACACATAAAGACAGCCGTTTGCTACTGTCTTGCAAGCTGTTGACCTATGTCTGCGGCCATTTTTACTGTCCTTTTTGCGCTTGAAATGCTGGTCAATAAAGTGCAACTGACCAATCAAATACAAGCGAGTGCTTTCAGCATTTGTGAATCCAAGATTCAGAAAGCGTAAAGGGAGTGAACCGCATCCCAATAAAGATTTGTTACTTCCCATTTATAAGAAATGTTTGTTTCTCAGGGGAGATAATTTTCATCCATGGGAGGTGTTTTGGTGCCTCCTTCTGAAGAGTATGCAAAGGGAAGTAAGCATTGTTTCCAAAGGGAGAGTACTCACTGTCTTTGAACCTCCACTTGGCGTTGCTTATAGTTTTGTACAAGGTTCTGTGGGACTTGTGCGGCTATTTCAAGGCTGTCCCTGATCTTACAAAGCATGTCGTAATTTTCTTTGCCCCGTACCTGATAAATAAAAGAACACTCATAAGTACACACATATTCAATCATTTCGCATAAATTACCAAAAGTTTAAGTTTAAGCCTTTTGTTTAAGCTTGATTGCATCGAAAGCCTAAGGCTTATCCGACCTTATAGAGTACGTTTCCTGGGTAGAACCAGTACTTAGTTGTATGGGGAAGATCTAAAGAATGCTTCCACAGTGGGGATCGAACCCCTGACTTCCAGGTTGCTAAGCACACCATATCCACTATACCAGGGAAAAAATTAACATATTCATCAATTCATATAAGTTAAAATATTTAGAAAATAGTGCTTCTCCTTACTGGATATTGTTTATTTTTGGATTAAAAAAAGAATTACTTTAATGTGAAGGCAACAACTTCAAGTTTAAAAAAAAAAATCACACAGAGGATTTATTTCTAACTTACCGTCAAAGTGAATGTTTCATCGTCATCCAATTTTCTTTTCTTGCCAGATGTAATTGTGGTCATTTCTGTTCCCATGGTGATCTTCTGAAAATCTAAGAAAACCAGACAAAACCTGTTAGTTTAATGAATCATTTCCCATGTAATATATTCAGATTTAACACTGATTTTTCATATTCAAATGCAGACAACCGGACAAAAACCAATTCTTAAATTTTATTCTATTTAGCCCAATTGAGTATATAAAATTCATCAAACTTCAAAGATTTTTATCTTAAATTCTTTGTATTTAATTATTAAAAAAAACACACACAAAAAACACACATTTGATAAACAAGATTCTTTATTTGATATGATTCTTATAACAAAAATCATAATCATAGCAATATTTGTTTTTGAAAACTTACTTTTCTTCATTCCGGGTACAACGGGTAACATGCCTTTCTCATCTGCCTTACGATCGCGACCGGGGCAGGCACAGATACGAACTTCCACACATCTCCGGCCCAGAACCTGGTTGCTGGAAACACACAAACACTAATTAACAACTGTGATCATGTTATTTATATTTGCAAGATATACTGTTGAAACTTTAGTCTTAATCAGTATTTAGTTGAATTTTTTGGAGTATTTACAACAGCACTGGGAGGCATTTTACAACCAATTACATTCTTTGTGCAACTATTAAGCTCTGTTACATAATGGAAAAGTGATGTTATGTGGTGGAAAAGTTGTAATATTATGGGCATTGAAAAAGCTTATACATCAAAGAGATGATATGTCACACAACAGAAAAGCTCATTAATCTTAGTGTATGATCTATCATGACAAAGTAAGGCTGGAATAGTAAGGCTTACTCTTTCTCGAGGGTGAAGATGATCTGCAGGGGTCGCCTGTTGGGCCCTCCAACACACGAGCCGAGGCACATGAACTGGAAGAGGTTGGTGACCCACTCTGACCCGGCCTGGGGTATCTCCTGGGGGATGATCACCGACTGGCGGCATGTACACACATCCTCCACGTACTTGGCCAGCTTGTGCTCGCAGCGCACCAGGTGATTGGGGGCAGGGTGATCTATAAATAGAAACAATATTTGTATATAAGTTATAACATAAATTAACTTTTTTTTGCAGTTTTTTTGGTAGCTTGCTTGAATTTGCTGACGTAATTAATACAAACATCTCAAACCAAATAAAAAACTGATGCATCACAATTTGTTTGCAAATACAATATACTTAGCTAATGACCATTTTAACAGAAACCAGTGCCCAGTAAAACAACAACAATTAGGGCGAAGAAATTCTACTCACTCTCGTTGAACTCTTTTGAGGTGGCGTGATTAGGGCACCGTTTGACGGGATCCTGTACGTGCTCGGGCTTCATGAAGATTGGCATGGTTCTGATGAAGGCGCCCTGGGGTGCGGGGCGGGCGGTCTTGAACCTCACTGGACAAGTGGTTGCCATGCGCACATACAGCTTTTTCAGCGTCTCTGAATATGTCCATGTGGTAGATTTGGTCTCTTTTGATGGTGTGGCGAAGGAAATTTCAAAGCCATAATCTCCTGGGTAATTGGTGCTGGAAAATTAAAGAATATTTATGAAAAATGCTGAAATACATATTAAAGCATTTAGGTAATTAAAAGGAATATTTACACTTTATATATAAATATAATGCTTGCACATTAAGAAATATGTGCACTTGGGATCATAGATAGATAGATAGATAGATTTATTTCAGTATAATGACACAACATGATAAAACATATCTACATACATGATAAAATAATAAAACAATAAACATGTATGAGAAATGAATCCATGTCATTAACATTACACTAAGGATTACACAAAAAAGAGAACTTAATCTCTTATTTCCATTGTGGTCCTTGGATATTGATGGTATTGACTTAGAGAGGTATGGAATGAATATCACAGATTTGAGTTATGAAAGACAATCATTGGCATAAAAAAAGACATATTTAAATGTGGATAAATTACAAACTAACTACATGGATCTAAAAGGATGATTACATATTAAGAAGATGAGTTTTAACTGACAACTTAAAAGTAGATATACTTGTAATATTCCATAAAGCAGAAGGTAGTTTGTTCCACAGAACACAAGCGTTAAATGCAAAAGATTGAGCACCAAAACCTTTGACTTTGGGTAAAATATAGCACCCATTTTCACTTGACCTAGTCTTGTATGAATGAAGAGTGTCAAAGGGAATAAAGTTTTCACTCATATATTCAGGAGCCAAACCATTTTTGATTTTGAAAACATGACAAAGGGTAGTTTGTTCCACTCTTTTTTGAACAGGTAACCAATTCAAAACCTTAAATTGTTCAAAACCTATATGTGACATATGACCTAGATTGAGGACAAACCTTATTAATTTATTTTGTGTGACCTGCAGCTTATCTTTCCAAAATTTGGTAATACCATGATACCAAAAGCAACATGACACCAAAAGTTAATATATAATGTTCTTCATTGGGCCATTCAATATTTGTCACAAGTTTCAAAACTAAAACAGAAAATTTATTAATACACCTATCTTCCCATTCAAAGAATGTATTTCTTATCTGTGTTCAAATGATTTTCTACTCTGGAATGCTAACTCCCTTTTTAAGACGCAATGTAAACCACTCTAGTGTACTTATTCGTTTCACAAATGTTTGCCCATATAGACGACCTAGACGGTCTGTTGATAAGCATGGCTCAAACCAACCTGTCATTGATTATTGATTCACATATCAATACCTTGGCAATGTGCCAAAAGAGGTATTAAACTTTTAAACACATTTTTAACAGACAACTTGGACACAAACATCAATAACCTTCAAATATTTCATTCAGATATTTTGACTTCACTGCATTGGGAACAAGTTCAAAGAGAACAAATATTTGGGTTAAGCCTTAAAGTGAAATAACAGACCTATTGTGAAAATATTTACTATAAAGTTCACAAGCATTTACAGAGATAGATCAGGTTGACCCAGTTTTCAATAACTGCCCAGATACACTTGCAAGCCAAAGTGGGTGGGGAAAGTCAAGCTGCTAAAAATACACGTAGATATGTTGTTGTTTTCACGTCCCTCGTACTTACTTTGATGGTACTGTGGGGATGGGTGATGTCATGTTGGTATGTGGACTGTATGGAGGGGGACTTGTGAGTGCCTGAAAATGGTAGAAATCATACACAGTCATATTGAAATCAGTCAAAGAAATCATACACAATCATATCATAGAAAACATACACAATCATATGACATTTACTACTCTCAAAGCATGTGTATAATTATAAGACATTGTCAGATATTATATTGATGTTTCCAGCTGTAGTCATTACTGGTTTTCATCGTCTCAGATTCCTTTGATTAGCCGCAGAGTTGAAAGCAGATTTCTCCTTAATGGAGAACTGTATTAATGGATCGGTTCTGATTTTACCTGACATAAAAAACCAGGAAACCATTTTACCCATTTCTTAATTAATTGCACAGACTGAACTATTAGCAGCATAAAAAAGTTGACCAGAAAACCAGACACCATACAAGAACTCATTTTAACTTGATTACAATTACTGTACCTGTTTTCTTTAGCTCATAGAATCCAATCAATCCAATAAGCCCATTCCCTTAATGAACCAAATATAAGAAGATTGCAAGGGTTTGAATTAGCAAATGACAATTTTCTTGGACCCGAGACAATTTAGTAATTGCTAAATGTGTGTTGTTTGCAGGCTGAAGAAAACAACTAATCAGATCAGGGGCAACACTCAGGCACTGGGCACATCACATGTTTAATGCAATTTGAAATGCTATGAGACTTTTCCATCACTTTCCAATCTTTCAACATCATTGTCAAAGAAAATCTGCTTTCAGTTCTGAAGCCCCAGATTGACCCCTCTTTCATTCAGGACCAGACTGTCCTTTAAGCCCCTCCATCACTTAAAACTGTCCAAAATATGATTCAGACTACTTTCCTCCAACCCCAGGCTAAATAGCCCTGCAGAATTGTCACATGTCAAAGCAACACCATCCAACAGCATGATCGCAATCAATAGCAATCAATAAACAGGTGAAATTGAACAAATTGTAAAAGCGTGCTCTTAATTATTAATTAAATCAATTAAAATTTAAGTTTATCTCGAACAATATCTTGTTTCTCCAACCCCCAGTAATGACTGCAGAGATATATTGAATTCTGATTAACCCATTGAATTTACTCATTGCCCAGGTTACTCAATCAATAAAATCAATCACCTCGCTGGGCTGTTAACTCAAAACTTGAAATGATTCAAATGGAGGACTTTTTTCTCATTGAAACCCAGTGCATGGATGACATTATAAACTCATTGCAAAAAATGCATATTTTAAAATCCTGAGACGTTAGTTTGATATTTTAATAAACTTTAAAGCTATAGGCTAAAGAAAATTATGTTTTGCAACAAACTTTTGTTATTAACATTGTTAAACACAACACAGAAATCTCTTAAGAATTAGGTTTTAGAAAAACTTGCTGGTTTGACAACCCTGACAGCACAGGCTAATCTGGGATGACACTTTACACACATGCATAAAGCCCAGTTTTCCACGAAGGTCGCACATTTCATAACTCTGTTAAGTGTACGAGTACTCACCATTTCATGGTAAGGGGAGGAAGCAGTGGAGCCGCTGATGTTTGTTTGAGAGTCCGGGGACATGGATGAGGAGGAGGTGGTGCCGATGATTGGGTTCAACTGAAAATAGACCAATCAGAAATGGTTATTTGGGGTTGAACTGAAAATAGACCAATCAGAAATGGTTATTTGGGGTTGAACTGAAAATAGTCCAATCAGAAATGGTTATTTGGGGTTCAAATGAAAATAGACCAATCAGAAATGGTTATTTGGGGTTAAACTGAAAATCACCATTCAGAAAAAGTAAATTCTGTTCCAATTAAATTTCACTATCAGAAACTGCTGTATTTAAAAACTTCTATTTCACATTTCCTAATAGGAAATGGTCCCATTAGAATAATACAATTTGAACAAGTCAACTTAGTCTGTAAGTCTTATGATGGTAAACTTTGAAGTAGGCTTATACATACATACTGGTTGATGACATTTGGATTGTTTGACCAAATAGTTTGATTTAATGACTGCATGCTAGAAATAATTACTGTGTTTTCAGGAAGGAATGATCTCTGTCAGCTATGTATAACAAGGAACTGTTCTTGACAGAAGAAATGGGGTTAAAAGAACTCCTCAGTTTCAAATGTAATACACAACATTTCCAGACAGAATTCTCTGCAATAAATGGTTTCTCTATTTCCGCAGGTAGTATTCTCGTGATGGATGCTGCTGTATAAATGGGGAAATGATGTTATCCGTTATTAAATGCTCAATAAAACACACACGCACACATTCACACAGGTTGGTCTGCGCTCTGTTAATGTCTCGTGACATGCAATCATAGACAAGCACGAACCATCGCCTCATCACCCATGAAATTCCTTGGAGGAAACAAAACACCAATAAAGGACAGCGTAAAAGTCGTGAAACAATTAGTGACTGAAATTACACGACTATAAGTCATAAATTGAAAACTGATACACTCTATGGCATAAATAGACCTCTTCTAGGAAATAATAAGCATCTCTTTTCAGCGCAGAAATTAAATCCCCACATTAATGCAAAAAGGTACCATGTGACATTAAATTGAACTGTCACATAGTACCTTTTTGCACCAATGGGGCGATTTAATACGCAACAAATCAATTGGAATCTCACAGATAACAATTGCAGCTGCCCTTTGTGGCCTGAAGGTCTCATTATCAGGTATCCACTTGGTATCAGTGGTCTGTTAACCAACTCATTAACAACTGACCAAAAACCTGTCAGAATTCAAGAGTTAGGTATCAATACAGGGGGTTTCATGCTAATTTGGTCACTCCTAGCACCAACCTTGTAACTGATCAGTTTATTACTATAAACTTATGCTGTTATTGCAAACACTTGATGAACTTTGTTAACATTAAGTTAACTGTCAGACTCAATCCAGGAACAAATATTTTCCAATACCCAGACAGGTGGTAGAGTAAAACCTTTTATGATTTTTGCAGGCAACTAATGGTTATACTGAATAATCACGCACTTTATTACATTGGCTAGGAGGCATTAAATGGTCTATTATTTTTTTCAACCATTATTGTAATATTACGGCTATTGCTATTACTGCAGTCAATATTTCTCTATGTGAAGAAGTTGCTTGCACAGTTTTACATCTTCAAAGCTTTGACAAAACCGTCTGAAGTATTTGTTCGAAATGGTATGACATTCTGAGATGGGAGACACTTTTTGAACACAGACTCTGCATTGTTGCTTGCGTGTCAACAACAGAGATGCTCTGTAAACACTGCTTTGTTGTTTCTAAACATATTAAAGCAACATTAGGAGACTGAAAACAGTGATTTAACTGTTTGCAGAGGAAGATCAAAGGCTATTGACTGTGTCCCTTATTGAAAACCACGTCACCATGTAATCCTATTATTACATCAGTTATACAAACACAGATTATTATTATTTAGATTGTAGAATAATATGCAGGTTTTTTTCCCCCTTTTGGGAAGATAGCCCATGGCTTTGGAATTGGGAATTTTATCGGCATTTTCAAGAAATTGGTAAAATAAATTCAGTAGCCTTCTTTGGTAGCACTTTAGTACAACCATATACATTGATATAACTCTGTATAATAATTCAAATTACAAGATCAAAATCATATAAATCATTATTATGTACTCAGTTACATGTAATTGAAATAAAATAAAATTGTGATAAAAAATAATCATTAGAACATTCTTAAAAAAAAAAAAAATTGGGAAAAAAGTATACCTTTTGCAATTGGGAACATAGCCGTTATTCGGCTATCAAATCGGGCCAAAAAAAACCTGATAAGTAAGGATTTAAAGTGTGCAATACCTATTTAATAATAACTTCTTTAATGCCCATCAAAAATAATAATTCTTTTTTGTAATTATAAATTCAAAATCTCACCCATGTATGTGCAATTATGAACACATGAATGTTCAAAGATGTATGATCTAGAGTTTAATTTTACACAAAATCATTAGGTGGTTAAATAACTGAGAGTACATGTACCTTATATGCGGGGGCTGAGTGGTCCCTATAGTAATATTGACAATCCATATTAAGTCCACAAAGCAATAAACAATTAATTTACAGTAAAAACTGAACTTTACTCTGATGTCCTAAGGTTCATCAATGTAAACATAAAGCCGGAGTTACTAGTCATATAATTTTACCTATCTTTACATTGTCATAATTTTAGGTATCAACTTTTTACTAGTGCTCTTTATTAGATAGACAAGTACTTGCACAGATAAAAACACCCTGTTGTATTTACCTAAGCCCTGATAGCTATTTTGAAACGTTTTAAAATGATAAATTTTAAACAGTCATTTAAAACATGCTTGTACATATCATTTTTCTATTTTGTTTACAGCCAGTGCCAAAAACTGGTCAAGGACCACTGCTTACATGCAAAGTAATATGGCAAATAACAATGACTTTGAAATAACTTCAAATTTCAGCCAAATGATTATGTAATCCTTTAGAACATTTATAAAACTAATCCTTTAATATATGTATAACAAATGAACGTTGTTTATAAGTGTTTATTTTGATGCAGTCATGTATATTATCCGAATCAAAGCTTCTTTCCCCTGTTTTCCATCTTTATTATCAAACATATACTTATGTACGAATTAGATGTAAAAATAATGTGGTAGGCCATGAAGACATTATTATCCTTCGATAAATGGACAACTAATTAATTAGCGTTCTTCAGCAGTCGTCATTATAAGCCTAACAGAGCTAATTTGAATCCTGAATTTATTGCAATCGGAGGAAAACGGTCACCAGGTTGGAATATTGATTTTTAAGTTAAAGATTAGGTTGGAGTCCACTGATATATTTTCCGTCAATGAATATCGACTTCGGTTTCTGAGGGATGAAGCTATATTAAGAATACGCAGAATTACGATGTAAGATATCATAATAATAGCAACTTAAGTCTACTGTAATGATTTAGGTTATCAAATTAAATGAACAATTATTTGCATTAAAAGGAAATGTAAACAAGTGTTTTTTTTATATTATGTAATACATACTAAATAAATGGAAATGAAGAAAAACACAAATTAATCATGTAATATTGTTGAATTATCACTGATCCATATACAAATTTTCACTCTTCAATTTTATTATAAACAAAATTATTTAATAATAACATTAATTTAATATACATTTAATAACTGTTTTAAATAATGTACATGATAACTTTTACTGAACAAACATTCTTTTAAATGGTTTGAATGTAATCAACCACAATAAATCTTTATTAAGAAATCATACATTTTTGTTTCAACCATAAAGTCTATCTGAAACCATTCATCTATATTATCTACATCAGAACCAAATTTCAGCCAATGAAAAATCAGTGTACTCACCCGGTATGTGGTAAACCCTGTCCTTTCAAACTTGATCATTTTTGTTTCGTTTTTTTAATTAATAACAATATTTTTAAAACAAAATTTAAATTAAAAACACAACTAAATAACTTAATAAATATATAATATAAAATATCAATCTATCACAGACAACATCAAAGTAATGCACGCAATGTTTATAAACTATGGAATATTGTCATCAAGCATATCAAGTCTGTTCTTGTATGCGAGCGCTATAGTTTCTACCAAGACCAGTTGCTAGGGCATGATCAAACTTGATTGGTGATCAATAACGTGTCCAATCACATTGCGTCTCGCATTATCATAATGTGGGCTAGATAGGTAAATACTTATATCTGCAAGCTTAAAGCCTTTTACACTAGCAAGCCAGCTATGGGTTTAAATCTTGTGTGTATTGAATATCAGATTATATGCCTTGTTTTGAAAAAGCACAAATGCTTGCCATTTAGTATTAAAAGGCAAATGGTACAATGTTTTACTCCCTTCATTACAGCACAGCCAGGTAAACTCTCACAATGGCGATTGAAATCATTGTATTGATCCTTATTAGATTAAAAATCTTTATTTACATGGGAACAAAATTAGCGTCACCTAGGTTGTCATGACGATAATGGGACAGTTCACTTGAATCTATAAATAGTTCAAAATTGTGGTCTTGCTAACGCTTAAGTTTATATCAGCTGGTCTCTCAAACTTATCAATAAAACAGGGCACATTATATTTGAACAAAGCATTGTTGCATTGAGGTCGGTACTAAATCTATTGGCCCATGAAGTATGTTGAACTTGTATATTGGAGATTTACAATATTATTGATTTCAGCTCAATTTTCACATAAAGTTTAAGGCACTCGTAATAGGAGTCAATACGACTCCATGGCTCAAATGTTTTGAAAAACCAATGAGTTTAGAGAAATGCTCTTTGAAATATAGGCAATCAATATAAAGATGAGGCAGTTACTGAGTTGTGACCGATAAATTCCATGGGACAGATCTCCGCATGACAGGCCCATCAATTATAAATATTGATTTCATTTATAAATGATGTTCTTTTAACGCATTGATGCTTTATTGAATGCATTTGTTTTTGATGCTCACATTAGAAATCTATTAATAATAAATATGGTCACAACTTTTATGAAAAACCATTGTCTATACAGCAAATGATTAAATCATGTAATAAATGATATTGGTAAGCAAGACAATTATTTTATATATTTTAGTCAAGAAAATAAAGTGAAAGCAATTTGTTACACCTACTTGAGATTTTCGGATCGTCGTCATTTCCAATAAGAGTTTACAACGCTTTAAATACATCTTGATGGCACATTTATAACACAATTATCTGTTTATGACAATTGGTCTTAACAGTTACATCGCCCACAAATTGAGAGTGCAATTGAGACACATACTTTCTATAGAGTTTGAAAGGCCAGCATGATGTATATGGGTAACTGATAGCCTGAATGGCAATTTAAATTGCAAATGTCAATTTGTGGACAGGGAAGTAATCAAACTGTAAAATCCACAAACAAACTGAGAATGGTCCAACAGTCCCTTAATGAAAACATAAGGAGAAACAATTGACATTTATTTTTTTGTTGTGTTTTTAATTAACTTAAATATTTTTTTCAATTTAATTAAAAAACTAGTACACGCTTTTAAAGACGCTTAGCGCTAAAACTAGAGTTAATTAAGAATTTTTTGGAAATGTCATATACCAGTATATTGAACAAATATTGTTTCATTTAGAAAACAACAACCAGTAAATTTGACTCACCAAGTCTGAGACATCTTGGTGGGAGATTTTGAACTTTTCCACTTGCATAGATGTACTTTCATCACTGTCATCGTATGTGTATGACAACTCCCTAGCGTTGATGTGGGTGTAGTCGCTGAAAATAAGGTTGTATTTCAGCATTATCATAACAGTTAAATACTTTTGCCAATTATGTTAAATGTATTTACATGCCAACTATATCAAATGCATTTACATGAAGCCAATACTTATACACATCATACAACGCTTGTACGGTTTACACTCCAACTGCTGATTATGCAATATTATACAAGGGAGACAAATCAATTTTGATTATTGCATGAAAAAAAGCAACTTGCAGATACACCAGTGACCACTCATTTTAATGCTAAGATTTCCTGAGATTTTTTAAGTATCAAACTTGTTATCTTACCCATGATCAGTGACCTCTTCGAGGGTATTCCAGAGGTAATCAAAGGTCTCTTGTGACATTGGTTGGTTTGGTGGTGTATTGGTCTGGAAGTGCAACTGAGACATCTTGTGAAAGGCCCCAGTGTTTACGCTACCAAACCTGCAAACAAACAGATTAAAATGTGTTTTAATCTGCAATATTATTTGAAAGGGCAATTTTGGGAACAAATGTGTACACTTTCAATACACAAAACAGATACCACAAACCCACTTTTAAGTAAAAAAAATAAAATAAAAAGAACACAAAAACATATCCAATATTAAATAGTTTAAATACATAAATACATCATTACTCTTTCATTATCATAAAAAAAAAACACATAAAAACTAATTTTACCAACAATCCGAATACACACAAATTACACCACATGATTCAAGTTGTACCTCCATAGTATTGATTTAAAGCTTCACAATGCATGCCTGGTGACAATTAAACCACTGATGAGAACACCAGATAATTGGAAACAATGATCTATGCACAAAGGTTACAACTATTTATTTTAGATCTTACAATAAATGTGTTATCTGGTAATCAATACTAATTAATGTTTCATTACTTAATGTTGGCAAAACTGCGAATTCTTCTGACAATTATTTAAGTCATTTTAAACAACATCTTTTTCAAATAGCATAACTTGTGAGCCTAATTATATATGCTAATAGCATCTCACTTGGGAACCCAACAAATAAAACTCACATATATGATATAATTACACATAAGCCATTAAGTGTCAGTTAATTTGATTTTAATTGTTATTAAATCATGCTGATAAATTATGAAATCAAATGAACAACATTAAATGCTAACAAAAACATAACTTAAACTTAAATCAAGAAAAACTATTTTACTTGCTAAACAACTCAAAATACTCTTAAGTGTCTATAATTACACTTTTCAATACACATTCCTTTGATATCCGCCATGTTTGCAGTAAGTTGAGAAGTGAACTTTCAGAACTTTCACTTCCAAAATATTACACGTTATGTCACAAAACTACTTGTGAAGTTCATACCATATATTTTGTGCATCCGTATAATGAATTACGCTGGAACCGATGTATAATTAGCGACAATAACAATGATTTCCGCATATTACTTGACAATGTTTTTGTTTAACAAACACACGTGTTTTGATGCAGCGTACGAATACATTGACTCTGCACGCGCCAATTTAATAAACTTCCTGTCAAATAATTTAAAACAATTAAACATACAAAATAACATACCCCTGACCAATCCAAGGTAGAATGGCATGGTTATGTGTAAGCGTGTCTGCTTCAACCTTAAGCACCATTTTTGACAGTTAAGCACAATTTTGATATTCGAACTACCTTCTCCAAGTATTTATATCGCGTAGTGAAAGGGATTACGATATCGACCAATGAAAACCGAGCGGTAGTATCACAGTTATCGGCTGAGCGTCGCTCGTAATAATGTGTGAAAATAAAGGTAGCGGCCGCCTTTGACTCGACCGACTTTAATTATTTTACCTATAACCGTTATGATTAACTGATTGGCCGGGTAATATGCTTTAAAACTTTAAAGAATTTCGGCTATGAAGAAAACTCACGGGGGTAGATTGCCTTGCGGAATGTAAGCGGATAAAGACTTTGAAACAAAAAACAGTCCGTTTTAGATATTACTAATTTAGTTTCGCTTTCACTTTTACTAATTTCAAATACGTTTTGTTTTAAACTTCTAAATCAAAAGTTAATTTCATTGATTAAAAAATAAACATTGACAAAATATTCTTCTAAACACCGTAAACACATATTTATGCTTATTATGTAGAACTTTAGCTAAACCAATTTAATTTAGCAGCAATTAATATGAAAATAATTGACAAATTAATTGGGCATTTTTATCAATATAATATTTTTTAAATTAATTGAATTAAGTATCCAGCTGTTTATTTTTCATATAGATATTTTGTAAACTTACTGTATTTCCCCTTGATGGAAATCTTCTTGTGAAAACACTCCCATTTTCTATTTTACAAACAAAACCTTATATGGAACTATTCAGTTTTTAGTAAAAATAAATACTGGATTTAACATGCAGTTCACAAAAAAAGAAATGATCCTGGTCTGTAAAAGGAGCGCAACTTTTATATACCGGTATGTAATCCATTTGATCTTTTCAAAGTCAGGATTTACTCAATTTGATTTTCACATAAATTCAATTGAGTGATTGATTTGTATTACAATGAGTGATAGAAATTACTCTTGATTTAATTTGGCCATGAAGTGCCAACTTTTGTAACTCAATCCATTTGAGTTAATTATATCATTGTAAAAAACAACAACTGACATGTGTCTGTACTTTTATCTTAAAAATGAAGATTAAGAAATATAATATGTGCTATTACAATTATAATGCACAAGTAAATAGGTGTTTCATGTGTATAATAACTTAATGATAAGCTGCATATGCTTCCTTCTAAATAAATATTCTGTTCTGTAACAATAACAATAATGATGAAGTATATGAACATAGCAAAATAGCAAAGTCATAATATTTTGTATTAAAATTACTGTGATAAAGTTCACAAATCTTGAGTAAATTTATTGATGAGTTATGATGGGCATGATTTAAAATTATAACCGTTCTGTTCTGATAAAAGTGTATTTAATTCTAATCATGTTTTGTGGGATTTTGCATTATTGACAAAATTGCACAACTAACCTTGTAAGAGTGATAATACAATATGTGATTGGAGCAGGGGAATTTCTTTGATATTTCTAATTTAAAAATTGAATAGCATTTTTGTTTCCTAATTTCTACCATTGATAAGAAAACATAAGAGCGTAATTGCCATTTTTATGATCTGTTTTACAGTTTTACAACAGTATTTTATTTATTTCCACAATTGTGTATATTTCCGATGAAATTGCAAGCAAAAATAATATTTTTTGATAAGGATATATGGAAGTCTTGGAACAAAGTCTTCCTTAATCTGAATCTCTTTGAAGTTTCCAGTTTATTGAAACAAAGTTGCAGGGGCTGATAAAATATCTTCCAGTAGGATCTTTGATTTTCATTTGGCCCCTAATTCCAATCAGTCCCCTGTTGACATTTTAAGATTAGAGTATCACACCTGGATGCATTATTTACAGAAATTAAAAGGGGCCTGCTAAGTCAATTTCACTACAATTGGATTCTTATTTGAGTGACCACAACAGGTATCTTCTGTTAATATCAGTTTATTGTTGTTGCTTTAAGACATTCTCATAATCCAAAATGCAAATCCGCAAGCAATCAAGATTTACAAAGAACCATCAAATATTTCCTGTAATCCGGAGTAATGCCTCGATCTAAATTGATGTATTATTGACAGAAGTAAAAACAGCAGTTTTTCTTAAAGTTTGACAGTTTTATAACTGTGTGTATTTAACAGAGTTGAAAAAGCTGCTAGGATATTGGTAAAGGATTATGCAGTTTCAAATATTGCACAATCTGTATGGTAAAGATGGGATACTAAAAATGCCATTATTTCTCCATCATGCGGCCTGCTGGCATGTTTGCTTTGAAGGGTACTGATGAAAGCAAGTCAGTTTTATGTATTGAAATTTGAATGTTTGCTAATTGAAAACTGAAATTGTAAAAAATAAAGTCATTATTTCCAACCTGTTGACATAGATTGGCAGTACTTATACATTTAAAATGTCACTCTCTGTGGCACGCTTTAATGGTATTAGTTGTTGCTAATAAATAAAATGTACTCATTTTGTTTGAATTTAGCAAATTAGTAGTGCTAGATTAAATTAAATTTATAAAATCAATATATTTGATAAGTAATAAACGTGATTCCTATATATTAAAAGAAGTTCACTACTCATTTTTTCATAATTTTGAACAGTTCGCTACTCATTTTTTCACGATTTTGAACAGTTTGCTTCTCATTTTTTTCTCAAAATGAGGGCCCCAAGGTCGCTTCACAAAGATGGGGAAAAAAGCCCTGGTCAGGTAATTATCCTCTCTGCTAATTAGATATTCAGCCTTTTATGTTTGATGAAAGCCTGTGTGTGTGTTTTTTTTGTAAGATAAAAGTGCATTCAGTTTATACATTTTATGGGCTCCTACGCTACTTTAAGGACATACTCCCAACCATCACCGCCTCTTAAGGAGCCCCAATATAAGGAACCTTTAAAGGGACCTGTTCACAGTTTATCAAAATTAGAATTTTTCAACTTTTTGTCACAGATTCAAGAAACAAATTAACAATGTACATGTATCAGTGTGCGAAATAACACTAATGCCGCAGACTTATACTTAAAATACACTTTTGTTTACGAAAAATCATCGTTAGAAATTGATAAAATTATAAAGCGTCTCAGACGCAAAACGATAATTTTTTTTGATTTCTTGTGTTATCGTTATATTTTGTAACAACACCTGGATGGTTATACAAAGTATAAAATAAATGGCAACCCATGTGAAAACGGATGGTCAGGTCTGCACATAATGTATTCGTAAAGAATCAACGACGATTCGACCATAAACTCTGAATTACACACTTACACACATGAAAACGGATGGCTGAGTGGTTTAGGCGCTTGGCTTTTACTCCATGGGTCAGTGGTTCAAGCCCTGGTGTAGTTAACTTTTTTCTCTTTATTTTCTTTTTTTACTTTTATTCTTGTTTTTATATTGTAGCTCTTTACTTCTAATGTTTATATTTATCAATTTAAAGCATTTAATGACAAACTTCAAAACATGCCAAAATCTGTGAACAAGTCCCTTTAACCCTCATTTGTATAATATTATAATAGTTTGGCACTTCTATAGTTGACAGAGGTGAAGATCATAAATATATTTTCATGAGCCAGCATAAAAGCAGATGATAATACATTAGGTGATGATGAGATAGCTTTTAAAGAAATAAATGAACACACATGAATTGATGGGCGATCTTGATTAATGAACTTAATTATCCAACAATCTTAAGTCTTGTATTATGTCCATTCAGCCCATATTGATGGGAATCAGTCAAAATAATAGTGGAATGCATTTTGTTGGGAATTTAAAGGTTGATGTAGAAATCAAGTCCTAATATTGTATCAGATAAGCCTAGCCATGATGACATTGTCTTCTTGGGCCACAATAGCTCATAATAAACTGTGAACTCATAAAGCAGAATGACTGTATTGGGTGTTTTTGATGTTTGTCTTCATAGGTCTCTTGCTGTAAATGATTATTTAAGATTGAAAATGGTCAAGCATTTTTATGTGTTGCTATGTGACCAGGGTTTAAGTATGTTTGTATTGAATCTCTGTAGATAACAACTGGGGATTTGAAGGATCTCATAAGTAGGACAGGGCTGATAGTGCAGGGGGGCCCTTCACTTTTATGTCAAACTGTTGAGATAGTGCCTGCCATATTTAATGATGGGAATAAAAAATGAATAAATATTTGATGTAAACTTTCATAAAATAGAAGCGAAAGTCAAATTTTGCTAAACTAAACAATTGATTGTACAAAATATTGTTTGGGCATTTTTGCATTCCATTTTATACAGTATTTACAATTTCATTTATGATTAAAAGCATGTTTAATATAATATACTGGCACAGTTCTCCTCGTTCATAAGTACATGTAATACTAACTTAATACCTTCTTTGTATCATTCTTGACAAAATGGAA
This sequence comes from Dreissena rostriformis, assembly GCA_007657795.1. Taxonomy (NCBI): domain Eukaryota; kingdom Metazoa; phylum Mollusca; class Bivalvia; order Myida; family Dreissenidae; genus Dreissena; species Dreissena rostriformis. The sequence continues at coordinate 131,472 of VMBQ01002170.1, forward strand.
GTCATCAGAGTATTTTTTCAGTCATACAATTAATTTGTCAAACATCACATTTAACAATGTTTCATAGTTATATAGATTGCCGTTGTATGCTCAATTATGCTCTTTTATTTAAGAATTCTTTCTTATCATTCAATGGAACCACTCAATAATATATTAACAAGAGGCTGCAATACACTTATTGTTTGCAATGTTGCAGAACTCACACTTATTCGGTGCACAAATTATTGTAGAATTTACAGTTACTGCAAATCCTTACAGGAGCCTGTTTGCTAAAGTTTTCACAGTTTATCTAGTGCATTGTGGTAGCAAGTAGTTCTAGTAGAAGTTTATTCAAATATTGATACGTCTTTGAGGAATTTATTTGCTTTAGCCCAGTACGTTCTGATAAATTATTCAGACTTTTTAATTGTATCTAAGGTTTGCAGTCATGCAAACATGAATATGTGATTAGTTCATGGAGCTGTAATCTAAAATATGTAAAATAATTACCAGTAGTGTACTACAAATTCTAAGGCAAAGCTGTAAAACAAACTTTGTTATAAATTTATTACATCCAAAAGGGTGATAACTGTTTTGTCAATAACTGTTCCCTTGTGTCTTATAAACAATAACATTGTTGAGTTTTTTGTCTTCACACCATGTTGACATTGTGACTAATTGTGGCTTGTTCTGAAAAAACTGGGCAAAATGCTTGTGCGTAAAGTGTCGTCTCAGATTAGCCTGTGCTCCCCGCACAGGCTAATCATGGACACCAATTTCCGCTCTTATGGAATTTTTTGTGTACATGATGTCTCTTCTTAGCAAAAATCTAGTTTAGGTGGAAAGTGTTGTCCCCTGGGATGACACTTTACGCACAAGCATTTTGCCCAGTTTTCTCAGAACACGCCACAATTTACAATAAAATTACAATGCGCTCATACGTCAATTCTAGTCTTTGAGTTTTAGATGATGACTACTCTCTATGAGTTAAGACCAATTATATAAATATGAAAGCACAAAAAAGTAAAGTAACACATTTAATTTATTTATGTATTATTTTTGGATGCATTTTTTTTATCAGTTAAAGCGGGACTGTACGATTTTGTCAAATATTTATGATGTTTTATAAAATGTCTGAACAACTTATTATACATATATTTCAATAGAAATTAAAATAAAAGTTAAGAAGAACATGTGTCAAAAAATGCGAAATAAGCCAGATATTTAAATCTGAAATTGAAAATGGCTTCCAGCCGAATTCGCCAGCATATATATAATGCATGTACAATGTGAATCTAAATTTAGTTTTAGTGCAGATTCGTTCATACGACACAAAGACACAATTTTGTTTCCTTACAAATACGAGTAAAAGTGTCGGCATCGGCTTTAACCAGCGCTAACTTGTCTTTGCTGCATTTTATGAAATTCGTCTTCAAAGTATAATTTGTATTGCCTATTTTGAGTCATCGTAACATAATTTAATCAATATATTAAAATTTAACACATGTAAAAATCGTACAGTCCCGCTTTAA
>VMBQ01002171.1:11466-27957 GCA_007657795.1 Dreissena rostriformis
GTCTGTCCGTCCGTCTTTCCGTCCGAAACTTTGTCCAGAGCATAACTCCAAATCTATTCAATGGATTTACTTTAAACTTAGAATATAAACAGATGGCAACTAGGAGAAGTGCAGTGACCAAGAACCATAACTCTATCTACCTTAGTTTTTGAATTGTCTCCCTTTATTTAATTTCAAAGTAAATTTTTGTCCGGAGCATAACTCTAAATCTACTGAAGGGATTTACTTGAAACTAGAAATATAAACAGATGGTAACTAGGAGAAGTGCAGTGAACATGAACCATAACTCTTTCGGCCGTAGTTTTTGAATTACCTCCCTTTCTATCATTTCCATATATTTCATTCTCTACAGCATAACTCCAACACTATATAACTAATTGATCCTTGAAATATAAATAGATGACACAGGTGCCATGTTTTACAAATATTATTGTACTCTCTAAAACAAATGTTCTCATACTAGCAAACACATTTCGGCGGGGATGGCCATGTTAACATGGCTCTTGTGAGTTTTGAGTTGACTCAACCGTGAGTTATTTTAGCAAGAATTTGTGAGTCTGTCTATAGCTTAAATTTGAGATCTTTCGTGAGCTGTCTGACATTCTCAGTGCTCAGCTGAGTGGAAACTAAATTCTCATCTGAATTTATCTAAAAAATGATCATGTTCTTGCTCCATGACAAAACTTCTCAATCTTTGTTTCAACTTAAAGAATGTTTGTTTCATTTCAGCTTCAATTGTCACTTGCTAAATGTAAAAGTTTGGGAAAAAAGTAAGCTTTGAATGAAATCATTGTAGTGGATATTTGATTTCAGAACATTTAATTTGGATGTACCTTTAGTAGATAGTAAAGGAGTCTCAGAAATGTCTGGTCATGTGAATAGTTCATTATTGCCTTACACCGAAGTGTAATTGGTTATAATGTTGTCTTCCTTGGGAGCACGTGACCCTCATTCTGGGAAAACTGGCTTTATGCATGTGCGTAAAGTGTCGTCACAGATTAGCCTGTGCAGTGTACACAGGATAATTAGGGACAACACTTTCCACCTAAACTGGATTTTTGTTTAGAAGATACAAAAATTCTTTAAAAGCTGAAAGTGTCGTCCCTGATTCGCCTGTGCCGACTGTACCGACTGTACAGGCTAATCTGGGACAACACTTTACGCCCTTGCATTTAGCCCATTTTTCCCAGAGTGAGACTTGAATGATGATGTGTAGGAACCCAAGGTATCAATCGCTCCGTCAAATAAATCCATAGACTTGTTTTTCCAGGGAAACTTATTCCAAGTTTTTCAGTAAATCTGTGGCATTCGAAAAAAACTATTTTATTTTTATTTTCTTTCAGGAACATGTCAATCATATTCAGACAAGGCCTGTTACTCCAAACCATAAGAAGCAGGCAGCCCCTAAACCATTTGAGGTAGGCCCGAGATAACCTCCCTTGTCATCATCTGTAAAATTATGATTCTTTCAAATGAAAATTGTATTCTCTATACAAAAAAAAACTAATTACTTCTAAGAAACTATGTACAATTATCCAAGATAAAAATCTCCTTTCTGAGTGTTCTTCTATTTTATGCAAGTTTCCATAGTGAAGAACAAGGAAAATATACATAGCAAGCCACCAGTTACCATGGCAATACCTGTCTCTATCACCAAAATGCATACAAAAGCCTTGTTCTGGGAAAACTGCGCGTTTTGCATGTGCTTAAAGTGTTGCCCCAGATTAGCCTGTGCAGTCCAAGTCAGCACAGGCTAACCACTAACAACACTTTCTGCTTTTATGGATTTTTTCATTTGAAGGAAGTCTCTTCTTAACAACAATCCAGTTAAGGCGAAGTGTCCTCCCTGATTAGCCTGTGAGGCTTATCTGGGACGACACTTAAATGACAAGTATTAAGCCCAATTTTTCCAGAATGAGGCTCGGAAAGTCCCATTTTTGCAACTATTTTGTTACCATAGACCAACCATGACCTGCCTGATGGTAAAAGCAGAAAGGTAACTTGCTTAGTTCTGGTGCCAGATTACCGTGTGTTGTGTGAGCATTTATAACTTGGAAATTGCCATGGGAAAACATGCTAACTGAAATGCCATTGCATTAACATTTTACTTGTTTTCAGTCCTTTTATGCAATTAAGTATTTTATTAAACTTATTTATAAAGTTTAAAAAAAAATTGTTACATTATGACAAAAAATAGTTTCAATTATTATAAACTGATGCCAATTTTCCGTTAAAAACTTAAGCATATTTGGGATCTACTCAAACATAATATTATGTTGTTTTATTATACTTTGCACACATTTTATTCTTGTTGATACATTTATATTGTCATTGAGTCATGCACAAGAACGATAGTAATTTAAGTGGGTACTTGTGTAATAATTTATCTTAGCTGTGCTCTGTGAAAACGGGGCTAAATGCATGTGTGTGGATATTCATCCCAGATCAGCCTGTGCAGCCTGCACACACTAATCTGGGAATACACTTTTCGCCTGAACTGAATTTTTGCTGAAAATAAGACTACCTTCAAATGAAAAATACCATACACGCAGAAAGTTTCGCCCCTGATTAGCCTGTGCGCACTGCTCATGCTTGTCTGGGAGAACACTTTACGCACATAGATTAAGCCCACATTTTCCGGATCGACGCCCGTATATAATGTGTACATGTTTTCTCATTACCAAATTTACCTGTTAAAGAACATGTTACTGCTTCAATTCACTGTGAATTGTAAGTTGTGAGGATTTGCTTTTGGTGTTGATGGTGTTTCAAAGTGTTAAATTGTTTAAAATATTCATTGTTGTTTGACTTCACATGCATTGTTGTTCTTCAAAAGAATTGGTTTATTTGGGGTTAAAACATTTTGTGTAATTTCTTTGTCTTGATGAGAATTGGATTTTTTAGCAAAATTTAATAATTTGGTTAGAAACTTGTTTACAATACTTTTTATTTTATGGTGAGGTGATTTCTTTATATTTTGTTTTCAATACACATTTGTCTAAATTAACAATCAGGTGTATAAAGAGTTTGGTTCACAATTTGTTGATTTTCAAAAAAATCATCTTTGATGAAAAAAAGAATGCATGCATTATATTCAAACAAGCAAAATAAAACTCCTGACTGAGAAACGTTAAAAATATATGTTTGTTTATTGATTTTATCAATCAAAATAGGAAAATAATAAAAAAAGCTTGTCTAATGTTTTTTTCATCGAAATTTTGGAAACAATTCCTAAGTAATTCATAACATTTTAAGATCTTTAAACTTCTAAAGACTGCGCTGTGTAGAGCTAGCTCATTAGCTTTTGCTTTTAGAGGTACCAGGTTTGATCACCAGGGGATACATATTTGTTATTTGAGCCTCATTCTAGGAAAACTGGGTATAATGTATGTGCGTAAAGTGTCGTCAAAGATTAGCCTGTGCAGTCCTCACAGGCTTAACAAGGGACGACACGTTCTGCTTTTATGGCATTTTTCGTTTAAAAAAAGTCTCTTCTTAGCAAACATCCTGTCTACACAGTAAGTGTCGTCCTTTACTGCACAGGCTAATCTGGGACGACACTTTACACTCATGCATTAAACCCAGTTTTCCAAGAACAAGACACATTTCATCAGTTTTTCTTGTTATTATAAAATTTAAAAAGCATTCCAATATTACTGTTTTGTTATTATATTCTTTTTAACACATTTAAAAAAAAAGTAAGAAAGTCTGTGAATAAGTCCAGTAAAGTATGCGTAGCTTCTCATCACATTATTATAGTTGTATGACCTGCACACTTTCCTAACCCACATCCAGTGAAATGGTGATACTTTGATGTGCTTTGTTGAGCAATAGTGTGGCCATCCTTTCACAACTAATTATCCAAACTATTTATCAAAGACAAACACATACACAGTTTTGAAGAAAAACAACAACAACAGCACATTGCCAGCTACTTATTTATTACATGCATTCTTTTCCCATTCTATACTTGGTGAAATAAAGTTTTGTTATGCTCCACAGAGTGGGAGGCTTAAAGCTGGCACTAGTCTCACCATCTGTCTGACGTACATCCCAAAGCTCGTGTTTTGAAACTGTAAATGCTTTCATTAACTGAAAACTGAAAATCTGAGCTGTTGAAGAACAGTTATTGGATAAATAATACTTTTTTATTTTTTTTATTATGTAGCTGATCAACGCATTTTCATGGTTAACAACTGCTTCATCAAAAGTACGAGTCATTTGATTTATTTATTAAGTTATTGTGTATTTTTTAATTAGCCAAAAAATATGGTCATCTTATTTATTCAAGTCAAAAGGAGTGGATTTTTTTTAAGTGCTGAATTATTTAAAATGTAATTTTTCAGAAGAAGAAGCGCGTATCCTCTGCAAAGTACACCTGGGATATCGATGGCAGACGACACATCAGAGTCAGGGTATGTAACTCTAATAGATAACTTTACCGCTTCTGTCCCTTGGGAGAATGATAGCTTTGCATGTTGAGGTTTTTTGTAAGAAAATTAAATGTTGGGCTTTCTGTGTACTTCCTGGGTCATGGTTGTTCCTTTGCTCTGCGGTTCAGAAAATATTTTTTATTCCAATGTCATTTTTGGAAAATATTAAAATTTCTTTACATAGTAAATATGGTACCAAACAAACATTTTTACCAGTGGACAAATTATATTTTCTATAAAGTCAGTGGGCAAGTAAGACTATTTAAAATTGTGCCACCCTGTTTATGAATGGGATCTTTCTCGGATATAAGTGTAATTTCTAATAACATAATAGGCAGTTTTTTTTTGGCATGGGCATAGACAATACACATGCACTAAAGTGTTCACATCTTTGTGAGATACTAATGTTTGTGGATAATGCACTGAAGAGTACAATTATATTATTATTGATATTATTTTTAGGAAATAATTGAAGACAATCTATCACAGTGGTTCTGTTTTAATGCCATGGGTATAGATATTGTTGGTATGGAAACCATTTCAGGATGAGAAGGGTGAAGGGAAGGCTAGACCGGCCTCCGAGAGATCACACCGGGTACAGCTTTCATTCTTGTGTCCATGAGGCTAAACAAATAATTAATTGAGCCTCGCTCTAGGAAAACTAGGCTTTATGCATGTGCTTAAAGTGTTGTCCAGATTAGCCTGTGCAGTTCACACAGGCTTATCTGGGACGACATTGTCTGCCTAGACTGGATTTTTGCTGGGAAGAGTCTTCCTTAAAATGAAAAATACAGAAAAAGTGTAAAGTGTTGTCCCTGATTAGTCTGTGCAGACAACAAAGGCTAATCTTGGACGACACCTTACTCACATGCATTAAGCCCAGTTTTCCCAGAGCGAGGCCTATTTATTTTCGCCTACTTGTTACTCATCTCACTTAGTCGCTTGTGTTGCTGCGTGCTCTACGGATGCTTAAGACTCCTTGCTTTAGTTTTTCACTTGATTTGGTTATCAGAGCTTATATCAAATTCTTGAATCCTTTTATATCTGTATCTGATTACAAAGTATATCTGGAATATCCTATTTCCGGTAATTTGTACCTTAGTGGTCCCTCAAAATAACACATGTAAATAAATTTTTGTATGCATGAGTCTTCACTGTTACGCATAACTTGTTTATTTTTAATGGCTATCATTTTCTTCCCAGTTTGTGGTGAAAGATTTTTGTAATGTAATTATTGTTCTTGTTATGTTGTTGTGTATTTTTTTTACTTTTGTTTACAATCTGTTCACTGCATTCCATGCACTGACTTTCATGTTTAAAATGGCAGCAGTTTACGCAGAAGGCTGTTAAATTTTAGAAACATGCCAAATATAGTTGATATTTTGTGAAATCACGAAAATCACGATTTTGGGGGTATTTTTTTCTGATAGATTTTACAAAATTAATTTGCTTGCCCATGGCTCTCTTTATTTACAAGCACAAGGTCCTAAGTTACGTAGAATACATGTGTTATTTCTTGGGACCTCAAACGTAAAGGTATTCTCTTATTTGTGCATTGTTTAAGTACTTTTATAATGATTTTTGCATTTTCAACAAGATTCATTTTGATTAACAGTTTCATATGTTTTTTAAAATTTGTTCAATAAAAAAATCTAAAAAAATGTTTTTCTTTTAAAAGTTGGCAAAGTTTCACATTGATCCCTTGGTGCTTATGCACATTGCTCACTTGTGTTTCCCTTTTCTTAAAGATTACTGCTTTATTTGCTTGTAGTTCGTAACTAAATCTTGCAGGAAGTTTTCAATACTCATTTCAGTTACATGTTTAGCTATTTATATTTCAGATATTGTTGATTGTTATATTGTATTTATATTTTTTGGTTAACTTTTGTTTTGTTAGATAGTAATACTAATCAAAACCATTCAACCCAATCAGGCTTGTATTTGCATCAATATGATAATTGAAATTTACTTTTAGTAACAAATATGCTTTAAGTCTTCCAACATTGATGTTGTTATCATGAAAATAATCAGAATGTCTTGCTTTTCTCTTAGTATCTCTTCTATGTGCCAGAAGTTTGACATTAGATAATTATAGTATCGGTTGATGCTTTCCTGTGGTTTACTTAAAATTGGTAATTTACTCATGCAAACATTGAAATATAGCAGTGAAAATTATCGATGGTATTACACACTTTGGAAATATTAACAGATGAACGAAAAGCATAAAATAACATGAGAATTTGTCACCCTCGGTTTCATGGCTTTGTTATGCGCCCCCTTTAAAGAAGGCGGCATATAGAAGTTGCTCTGTTGGTCTGTCTGTCTTTCTGTACGTCAGGGGGAAGTTAAATGTCTTACCAATAACTTTGCCATATATTTATGGATTTTTAAATAACTATCTACAAATTTCCACCATCCAAAGATGCCGTGTCACATGTAATTCCTGTCTATCAACCTAGAACGTAAAGGTCACATTGAGAGGTCAAAGGTCAAATTTGGTTATAAAACCTTGAAAATCCTTGCCTCAGCAATAACTTTGCCCTATATTGATTAATCTTGAAATAATTTGGCACACATGTTAATCATCATCATAAGTCAATATGTCCCATGCAACACGTGTTTCTCTACCTCAAAGTTCAAGGTCATATCTGAGTTTAAATCATGCTTTTTTAAAATGACCTTCCACTAATGACCACCAGAAGGAGGCAGCATTTTGTGTGTAAAACTTTTCTCCCTACCACAGAGGTCAAGGTCACACTTATATGACATAGATCAAATTTGGCCATAAAACAGCTTGTCTCTTCTGTAAATTTGTCTTCTAACTTGCAATTTAGAAATAAAATGCATCACCCATCTCATTACCTGTTGTTTTATCCTTTCATGATCATAAACATTTATGACTACTGACATTATTTTTTCACTGTGAGATCATGTTTTCTTCAGAAAATTGCATTCTTGTGTGAAGGTTACACTCTTTATCAAAGCTTTTCTTTCTCTTTCAGTCCTATGATGACAGTTTCATCCCAGACTGGCTAATGTAAGTACAGCATTGCTTAAACCTCATCATCAGTTGAGTGTGTCCGCTGATATATGACAGTGCTTTCATTTATTGTATTTCTTAATCAGAAACAAAATCACCAGATAAGATAGACATTCTGACAATTTTTAAAGAAACACTGCAATAAATTAGACATTTATATTAACAGAAATGATTAATATTCAATATTAACATGTGTGTGCCTGCAAGCATGAATGAACAAGATACCATGTACATCATAGTGTCCTAATTTTGCAGTCATGAAATGCAGCATGACCTGGAGACAGGGGAATACCTGCCTCATGGCCCCTCTTACCTTGAACCTTATGACAAATATAGCCCTGAACCAAATAGGCAGAGTTCTGACAATGAGCCCCATTTCTTATATGGCCACAAATCCCCACATGGTCATTTTATTGATGATCAGTATTGTCAGAATGCACGAGAGTCACATAGATTCGATGATACAGGTCCACATGGTCAGATTTTTGAAGGCCATTATAGTCAGTACAGACGTGGATCACGTGACTGGTATAGAATAGTACCGTTTGGTAAGATAAATGTTTACCAGTCCGGTCAGTACCGGTATGCACATAAGCCACGTGGCCCGAAATCCATGGGTCCAGGTGGTCAGTTAATCGATGACCGATATGATCAATACACACAAGGGAAACAAGGGTCACAAAGCAGGTATTCCCAGAAGTCTTGGCTGTCATACAGCTCTGTGCCTCTAGATGATAATCCCCCTGGGAAAAGGTACTGCATGCACATATGCATAAATTCATTTTGACCCCCATCTTTAATTCAAATGCATGCATATAATGCATAACTTCATATTGAAACCCTCCTATTTTAATTCAACCGCTTGCACATATGCATAACTTTATATTGAACAACCCATCAGTATCTCTAATTCAACTACAGCAACTTTTGAATCACTTATATTTGTAGTTTTAATTCAAATACAGCAACTTTTGAATCACTTATATTTGTATCTTTAATTCAAATACAGCAACTTTTGAATCACTCCTATCAGCATCTTAAATTCAATACAGCAACTTTTGAATCACTCCTATCAGCTTCTTTAATTCAAATACAGCAACTTTTGAATCACTCCTATCAGCATCTTTTATTCAAATACAGCAACTTTTGAAACACTCCTATCAACATCTTTAAATTCAAATACATCAACTATGTAATGACTGATATTACAGTACCCCAGAAAACTTTTTGGGAAATAGGGTTTTCGCCCATTGATTTTGAAAATTAGGGTTATTTTATTTCGAAATAGGGTGAAATAAAATGCATACCTCATAATCATTGCTGCTTTACTCCTGTCATAGCTGCCCACTCGTATTGGTTCAATAAAACTGTTTACTGTCTTGATTAAAATTTTAATGATACAATTATAATTAAACAAACTGATGTTAACTTACATCTTTGAAATTTAAGTTTAAAACTTTAATAAAGTGAACCTAACTGAACTGACCTCTTTAATCTGCATAACTGTCAAACATATATACATGTTAAGTAATTCAAGGCATTTTTATCCTCCCCCAAAGGCGGAGGGATATTGTTTTGGCGTTGTCCTTCCGTCCATTCGTCCGTCCGGCACTTTTGTGTCCGGTGCCATATCTTGGAAGTGCTTTGGCGGATTTCATTGAAACTTGGTATGAGTATATATATGGATAAGAGAATGATGCACGCCAAATGGCATTGTTCATCATCTATTAATAACGGAGTTATGGCCCTTTGTATCTTGAAAAAATGCTTTTTTCTGTGACAAAGCTCTAAATTGGCGGGGGATATCAATTCAACGAATTTGCTTGTTTATTATGCAACGTGAAAGAAAATGACAGTAGAGACGCCTTACAAATACATGCACAGAAACATATGTCGTCTTAAATAATGTAGTCAGACGCTTTATTTATTCTAAAATCTTGTCCAAAGAGCGTTTGAATAACTTTGATTGTTTTCGCCATCCATCATTCAGGCGCTTGATATCAAATTATCTGCTGGATTAAAGCGTCGCCATGGCACAATAATAATTCCAAAGAGAAAATAACGAAAATTAGCAAAACATTTTTTATCGAGTCTCTTGTATCATACGCATCAAATTGAAAGTTTTGGGTCCAAGTCAAAATGGTTGCATTTTCAATACGCATCATATTGTATTTCTTTGCGTTTTTAAACATTTGAATTGGATGAAAGACGCAGATACACAGCTTATCTGGGGCATTGCTCATATCAGTACATATAATTCAAATACAGCAACTTTTGTATCACTTAAAACAGTACCTTTAATTAAACATTTGAATAACTCCTTTTAGTATGTTTTATTAGCTTCTTATTGTTTGTATATCAGGTACAATAGATTCACTCAAGTCCAACCCTCATTAGGTTGATGTTTAATTAAACATAGTAATTTCTTTTGCATTTGCATGTCTTCCATATTTAGGACACTATAATGGATTGTTGTTTGAGCATTGCAATTTCTTGACTTTGGTATCTTTGGTGTTCTGGTCATGTTGTTAATTGTTCAGTGGGCAATGTTTCAGAGGGTGTTACCAAGTAATTGGTTGGGGATCATTTTGTGATGTTATGGACTCAAGTTCTTAAGTAATAGTGCTACTCTGCTATAACAATTTCAGATGTGTCACAATCATCCTTTGAATGTATTTTTCCTTTTTATTATCTTGTTTATGCAAATATTAATACAAGATGTGTGTCATTATTAACTACTTGGATAACATGCATTGTTCATGGTTCATTCATATAGTCATAGTCATTGGTTGCAAGCTTTTGTTGTTTTAATGGATTATGTAAATTTGTTATATACTACAGCTATATCATCTTCTGAATTTAAGTTTATATGAAATATTGATTTGTTCTGATGTCCATGTTTCTGAAGGGATTGTTAAATCGAAATTAGTGCATTTCTTCAGTGCTGTCGCTTAGATACCCCCCTCTTCATAAATCTACAAATGTGCATGATACAGGTTTGTAGACTATATGTATGATGGTAAAATGAACCTCATAAAACATTCATAGGAATGTATGACAACTAAATATGCATGGAATTCTATTCAATGGACATAAACTGTGAACAAAACAGATAACGTTTTAGGATGTTGTCCAGTAGTGACTCAATTTAAGTATGTATAAATAAATATCTTATATATGATAAAAAGCAATCAATGTTTGCGCTAATAAAGAATTTTTTCCATTAGAATATATATTAAAACAAGTCCAACTATTGTTTCAATACAAACATACAACAAGGTAATATCGGGTTATAAAATCGAAATTAGCCTCATTCTGGGAGAACTGTGCTTAATTCATGTGTGTTAAGTGTCATCCCAGATTAGCATATGCAGTCCACAAAGGCTAATCAGGGACGACACTTTCTGTTTTTTTTATTAAAAAAGGGAAGTCTCTCCTTATTGCAAATCCAGTTTAGGCGGAAAGTGTTGTCCCTGATAAGCCTGAGCAGTCTGACACAGGCTGATCTTGGACGACACTTTATGCACCTGAATTAAGCTCTGATTTCCCAGAGCAAGGCTGGTTTATTTCTGCTTTATATTATCTAGTTTATGCATATACTTCTACAATATTTTTGTCATGATTTATTACTTGGATAACATATATTGTTAATTTTTATTTTATCTATTTCGGAACTTTAAAAAAGTTCTTGTATAAAATAAGCATTATTATCAATATTTCTGCATTTTCCTCTTTAGCTACCATTCGGACCTCTACCATTGGTTTGTTGATGAATTCATGGATCAGTTATATAATCATATGGATTTGGTTGAAAGCTTTTGTAAATTTGTTATATAATACAGCTATATCATCTTCTTAATTAATTTGATATGAAAAATTGATTTTTTTCTGAATTCAAAGTTGCTTTAGGGATTGTTTAATCCGAATTGCGGCATTTCTAAATTGCTGTCATTTAGATTTCCCCCTATACATAAAAAAAGTTTGCATAAAACACCTTTATATATTATATCGATGGTCCCCATTCAAAATGCCGAGCTTACAAAAACACAACTTTTCAGGAGGGCTATTTTTACAAAAACAATAATATTCAGCTTCGCATTTTTTGCATATTTTTATAGTTCCAATAATATTCAGCTTCGCATTTTTGCATATTTTTATTTCCACCAATCACAGTTTGGCATTTTAATATATGACCGATTTGACATGTTCTGATTGGTTAAACAATTCGCCATTTTCTAGGCATATGCGCCCTGATTTCCCGCCCTACACAGTGCAAAAATCACGAAATGTCAAATAATGTAGGTTTGTCATTTTGAATGGGGACCATCGCTATGTATTATGGTAAAATAAACCTCAAACATTCATTATAATGTATGACAATTAAATATGCATGCAATTCTATTCTTTGGACATAAACAAATATCTTTTCAGGATGTTGTCAAGTAGTGGCTCAATTTAAGTATGCATACAAAAAATGTATAACATATGATAAAAAGCAATAAATTGAATTAATGTTTGGGCTAATAAAGCATATTTTCCTTTAGAATATTCAAACTGGTCCAACTATTGTTTCAATACAAATATACGACAAGGCAATATCGGGTTATGAAAACCAAATAAGTCTCACTCTGGGAAAACATGGCTAAATGCATGTGTGTAAAGTATTGTCCCAGAATCGCCTTTGAAGTACACACAGGGTAATCAGGGAAGACACTTTCTGCTTCAATATTATTTTTTGTTTAAAGGAAGTCTCTTCTCTGTGAAAATCTAGTCTAGGCGGAAAGTTTTGTCCCTGATTAGCCTGTGAAGACTGCACAGGCTTATCTGGGACAACACTCTATGCACATGTATTAAGCCCAGTTGTACAAGAACACTATCATGGACAAAAACACTCGTTAAACTGAGAATAATTAATGCGCAACATCATCAGTTATCTCAGGCAACATCATCAGTTATCTCAGGCAACATCATCAGTTATCTCAGGCAACATCATCAGTTATCTCAGGCAACATCATCAGTTATCTCAGGCCTCAAATTGATGTATAACAAGGCTCAAATGTCCCTTTTCAGAATGCAAAGGCGCGAGGAAAAGAAAGAGGAGGAGTCAGATGAGCCTGCCACGCCCCAGCCCTCACCCCGCCCCAAGTCTGCCAAGTACCGTCAGAGGGACCCCACCCCCTCCCCACCCCGCCCGACCGTGATCAATGTTCCGGAGACTTCCGTCAGTCAACGCGTGGCGGTCAATCAGGGGTCACAGACAGTAGATGACGTTGGAATACAGACTGAGAAAAAGCTCCTGGAGGAATATGATCATGTGAGCAGCAGTATATGCTCTATAGAAAATTGGGCTTAATGCATGTGAGTAAAATGTTGTCCCTGATTTGCCTCTGCAGTTCGCACAGGTATATCAGGGACAACAGTTTTGGTTTGTATGGATATTTTCTTTTAAAGGAAGTCTCCTCTAAATGAAAATCCAGTCTAGGTGGAAAGTGTCGCCCTTGATTAGCCTGTGCGAATTGCACAGGCTAATCTTAAATGACACTTTATGCACATATAATAATCCCCATTTTCCCAGAACATGGTTTATATTTTACAATGTATTTTGTTATATTGCTGAACACATCATTAATACAAAAAAATAAATATGGAAAACAAATTTATGTATATTCCTATACTATAAACAAGACTAATGTTAAGGGATTTTTTTTAGTAACAATTTTCGTCCTGTCACTTATTTATGATTTTAAGAATCCTTTTCATTACAATAAACACGATGTTAAAGATAATAATATTCTAAAATTTGATCTTTAATAAGGTAACAGCGTGTGCAAGGATAGAAACTTACTTTTTTATTGTAGGTTGCCCAGATAGGCAACTTTCTCTAGTACTTTTGTAGCCCAGCCAAAGGATAAGTAGCCCAGAATCAAGTAAACATGATTTAACAAAACAAAATCAGACAATATAATAAGATCATGAAAAATATAATATAATATATTTAATATATATATAAAAAATAAACTGATAGACTGCAAGAAAACTGTTTCGAGATTCTTAAAAAGCTAATTGCCCGGATGGTATACCAAGGTTTAAATTGACTTGCCCCGACCTAAATCCACTCACTCTGGGCAAACGGGCAATCACTAATTTCTATCCCTGGCATGCTGTGTTTAAGTTGATGATATTCTAAAATGGGATGTATAACAAGTAGGGCTGTCACCATAAGCCTTGAGCGTATCGCGATATATTGCGATACAGCAGCACTGTATCGCGATACGTATCACGATATTTTACAGAATGTATATCTGTGAAAAAAAACAGCAGAATAACAGGTTTTACAACTTTATTAAACTCAATAATCTGAAAACACTGGTATCATGGTATGACTAGAAACTGTAATGAATAAGGACTATCATTTTCTGGCAAAATGTTGCCAAATATCACTTTTCGCTTTTTTGTTTTTCACAATTTTGTACTCATTGTTATTGTTATTCGTGTCTATTTGGACCATGTCCGCCATGTTGTTTCACAACAGCTGTTTCTGGGATCTGTGTAAATCGGACACTTCAAGGACAGGTTTAAAATGCGGAGTCAGCAGGGCCCATTATTAAATATCTGTAGCGTTCTGACTTTTCCTTGACATATTCAGCATCTAAAGATAACATGATTCGGAAGAAGAAATAGAATAAACATGCTTATGATAATTATGAATTTATTTGCATAGGAAATCGGTCCCAACTTCAAAAAAGTTACAGAATCATTCAGGCTTGTATAGCTCCGTATTTTAAACGTGAATGTTAATCATCTACATGTAGAAGTGCTTGCTTGACCCGGATATTAACGGATTATTTATTTAACCCATTTTAATTGCTTCTCAAGTTTTCAAAACGATAATTATATCAAAATATGTTATATTTTTATTATCTGTGTTCATAAAAGAATGATGACATTAAAAAAACGGTGCGGCAACGCTGTACCGCGGTGTTTTTTTTTTTAACGACATACACCGCAATATACTGGTTTACCGGTGAATCGAGACAGCCCTAAATTAACAAGGTAACATGGTATGGTGTGTTGTGTCTCACAGACCGAGGAGGAGGTGAAGGACGGTCCCTGGTGTGAGTACCAGGTGTACGTGCGCACTGGGGACCGGGTTGGCGCCGCAACCAAGGCCGAGGTCAAGGTCACACTGTATGGGGAGAAGGGACGCACCAAGGAGGTCACACTCGGAAAGTCCTCCCAGAACAAGGTCAAGTTCCAGAGGGGAAAGGTTAGTCTAGCTTGTCACAAGGTTCTTTTATCAAAATTGACACACATAAATTTATATCAAACTTATGAGATAACACATTGCAAAGATAGTACATGTATCTGAATAAGTACAGTAAATTATTTTAAACCAATTAGATCTGTTTTCATGTGATCAGATATGCCTTTTACCAGAACCAAAGTTTGAAATAGTCTACTGGGCAATAAAACATGTATGCACCCATGGAGTGGGAGGCATTAAGCATTTCACTTGTCCGTCCATGCGTTTGTCTGTATGTACCCTAGCTTTTGCTTTGAACTCCTCTTTAATTACTGGGTAGATCTTGCTCAAACTTTCACTGTACAATGACCTTAATGTGTAGCTAATCATAAAGAAAGGATTTGGGGCTGTGATTGTGTTTTGGCAGAAGTATGCCTGTTTTTCAAACAAAGAATATAGTGTTGCCTGAAGCTTGTGTTTTCAACTCCTCTTTAACTACTTTGTGGATCTTGCTTAAACTTTCAAAGTTGAGTGTCATCAATGTGTAGATTATCATAAAGAAAGTCATTTTGGCTGCAACAAATGTTTTTAGAATTATAGCCCTTTTTTTCCACTATAGAATATATAGCACCAACATTTTGTGTTTTCAACTCCTCTTTAGGTTACATTACACTTAATAATTGAGTCATAAAGGGCTATACTATCTAAATGAACATATTTTACTCAAAAGCATGTTTTAAATTATTTTTTGGATGGGTAAGAATGGGTGTTCACTGCTAAATCATTGAAATATGATTAAGTTAGAGACTAAAGTTAAGAAATTGCACCGAGTTTTATTAAATTCCACAAGAAAACGGCTGAGAAAATGTGGGTTCAAAAACGGGCTCTTTTTTTGTATCAAGTTCTTTCTTGCAAACCACATGACATATTTTTGTATTGCTTAAATTAATTCAGGTTAGAGTTCCCTTTAAGAAAAAGGTAATGGTTATGGGGGTTTCTACGTGCAAAATGTTGCATTTATAGTACGTTGAAGTTAATGCTTTAACATTAAATTACATAGGTATATTGTGACCTTTAACTACTGGCTTAATATTGCTCAAACTTTCACAGTTCTGTAACGTAAATGTGTAGATGATTTGACAGGAATTTTAGTTGTGACAAGTTTTGGCAGAATTATAACTCTTGCCTGTTTTTCCGCAACAGAATAGATCCCAACATTTTGTGTTTTCAAATCATCATACTGCTTGGCGGATTTCCTTAAAATTTCACCGCTATATTGTATATATATGTTGATGATTGTTGAAGAAAGAACTTTTGCTGAAATTAGTTTTTGGCTGAAATATGGCCCTATGTCTTTTTGGCTACAGAAGAATATTTTGTGACCGAACATGAGTTGTGGAAACATCAGTGTCTGTGACACATTTCTAGTTTTTGTGTCGCCTGACTATGGTCAGGGGAGATATAGGTGTTACTTCGTGGGCGTCCGCGGTGTCTTCGGCGTCAGCGGCGTCACACTTTTTGAAAAAGGCTCATAGCTTTTGAGTCCCTTCAGATATTGCTTTCATATTTGGTATGCATGTGTATCTGGACAACACCTTTCCATGCGCATACATTTTTTGACCCCTGTGACCTTCACCTTGAACTTGAGGTCAGCGTTGAGGTTTCGAAATATGCGACCGCGATTCGAAAAAGGCTCATAACTACTGTGTCCCTTTAGATATTGCTTTCATATTTGGTATGCATGTGTATCTGGACAACACCTTTCCATGCGCATA
>VMBQ01002171.1:30557-98795 GCA_007657795.1 Dreissena rostriformis
ACACTTAACGCACATGCATTAAGCCCGTGCTGACTGCACAGGCTAATCTGAGATTACACTTAACGCACATGCATTAAGCCCGTGCTGACTGCACAGGCTAATCTGAGATAACACTTAACGCACATGCATTAAGCCCGTGCTGACTGCACAGGCTAATCTGAGATAACACTTAACGCACATGCATTAAGCCCGTGCTGACTGCACAGGCTAATCTGAGATAACACTTAACGCACATGCATTAATCCCGTGCTGACTGCACAGGCTAATCTGAGATAACACTTAATGCACATGCATTAAGCCCACTTCCTAGAATGAGGCTCATTTAGTGATTTTAATGGCTTCTTGATGTCTTAATTTGGGGGATATAAATCTATAGAAGTTGGGTGAAGGGGACATACATATTTTACATTAAATGTGTTTCTATTGTTGAAAAGGTTCATGTTTACACAGACAATAAGTGATTTAGATAATTTAAAAAAAAAAAGAGTAAAAAAGTTCCTTGTAACAAATCTTCAAATTTACAAAAGCTAAAGTGCAATTAGCAGGTTGATATTCACTGGTCAAAATTCTCCACTCTTTAACTACACAGCATGAAATAAATTTACCCTTGTTCTGGAAAAACTGGTCTTTATGCATGTGCACAAAGTGTCATCCCAGATTAGCCTGTGAAGTCCCACAGGCTAATCACAGACGAGACTTTCCGCCAAGACTGGATTTTCACTAAGAAGATACTTCCTTTAAAGGAAAAATACCATAAAAGCGGAAAGTGTCATCCCTTATAAGCCTGTGCCGACTGCTTTATGCACATGCATTAAAGTCCAGATTTCCCAGAGCCAGGCAAAAATTGTAACATTTTGTACATTGGCAGACTATGCCTGGTACGTGGACAGTGTGTCTGTATCAGACATGCATGACAAACGGATCTATGACTTCCCGTGTCACACCTGGCTGTCTGGGAGAGATGGCGACAAGAAGACGTATAAGGAGTTCACACTCGATGGAGAAAGGGCATTTGTTGAAGGTATAATTATGTTCTTGTGATATAGTCTCCCTGGCATCACATTATATAAAGGAGTCAATTCAAAACTTAAACTTTTTTATAAAATCCAAAAGAATCTACAACTTAGAAATTAAGAAAACCGTAGATATGTTGATGAACCAGATTAGCAACTAACGGTTACTGTTTGCCTTATTGAGTAACAAGTGTAACAAAGTAAGTTACATTGTAGATTTTGTCGAGTACACTAATACAAATTGTTAACTGTAGACTATGAATGTTGACATGGTTTTATTAGGGTTTGTTACTATTTTTGACATTCTTTTGACTAGGGTTTGATATTTTATTAAGTTCAATGAACATTTTCAGCATTTAAAGAAGCGCGAGAGAGGTCTTACCCTTCAGCAGGTCGGGACAGAAACAAGGGTGATAACTCATCAGAAAGCAAAGCGTCAAAGAACGACAAGGGCAGTCAGGAGTCGTTGAGAGGAAGTCGGGGAGAGAGCGATGACTCCAGCAGATCTACTTCTTCTATGTCCTCATCCTCATCCAGTCGAGGTGAGAAAAAGCTATTAGAGCTTCACTCTGGGAAAAAAGGACTAGTGTTATAGGGTTGCAAAAAATAATGTCACAGGAATCGAACAATTATTTTGCAGTAAATTGTTAAACAGTAGTCGCACATGATTTGTATGAATTACTAACTTAATTGGACTGGAGATGGTTAATAAATAATCTACAATAATATAAATATAACTGTATTTCAGCCGTTCTCTGGGAAAATGGAGGCTTAATTTATGTGCGTAAAGTGTTGTCCCAAATTAGCCTGTGCAATCTGCACAGGCTTATCAGGGACAAAACTTTCTGTTTTAATGTTCACACCCTGTTTTACCAGAGCAAGGCTCGTTTGTAAATGGTTTAAAAAGATTTACTCTAAAATATTTCATAGGTGATTTTGTTTTAATTTATTGTACCACATGCATGACTGATTGTGTTTGGTTCTAAGGACGCAGAACTCCCGTAAAGTCTCCGGCAAAGCCGGCCCAGAGAGAGGTTTCCCCGCCCCGGAAAACAGATAAGGACGAATTCTTTGACAGCAAGGTGTCTGGGCCCACATTCACGTTCCGGAACTCTAAAGATGAGACGACTGACCCTGAGGAATTTCTATCTGGATACAAAGTATGCCCAAATTAGAATATAATAAAATTTGGCCACACTCTGGGAAAATGGGGCTTAATGCATAATTGTGTGTTAAGTGTTGTCCCAAATTAGCCTGTACTCACAGGCTAACCTGGGACCACACATTCCACTTTTATGGTATTTTTTGTTTTAAATGAAGTCCCTTCTTTGTGGAAATCCAGTTAAGGCGGAAAGAGTCTTCTTTGATTAGCCTGCACAGGTTTATTTTGGATGATACTTTATGCACATGCATTAAACTCCATTTTCCCAGAAGGCTCCTGTAAAATTTATAATACAAATGATCAATTATCACATCATATGTATAACTATGTGACAAAATGTTCCATTTGTCCATGTTTCTACCTTCAGGCGGGTCTTGAGGCAGTTTCGGCCGAGCAGAAGAATAAACACGCGTCGGAAGACCGTGCCAAGAAGCGTGTGCTAGACGGTGCAACCATTCATGACGCGGCACGCACTGGTGACATGGACAGGATGCAGAAACTGTTTGATAACTTCCCAGACATGAAAGAGTTAGGCTCAATGCTTGTGTACATTATGTAGTGTAGCCTACAGTATGTAGTGTAGCCTACAGTATGTAGTGTAGCCTACAGTTTGTAGTGTAGCCTACAGTATGTGGTGTAGCCTATAGTTTGAAGTGTAGCTTACATTATGTAGTGTAGCCTGTATGGTATATAGTGAAGCCTACATTATGTAGTGTAGCCTACATTTTGTAGTTTAGTTTACAGTTTGTAGTGTAGCCTGTACAGTATGTTGTGTAGCCTACACTATGGAGTGTAGCCTGTACATTATGTAGTGTAGCCTACAGTATTTAGTGTAGCCTACAGTTTTGCATTTCACTAATCAGACTAATAGTGACATTTGTGACAGTAAACTAGAAGATTAATATTTATCTGTATCTATATTATTATTCTGTATCTTTATTGGTTTTAAGATATTGTGATATGAAAATTTGAGTTTTTAGTTGTATATAATTCTTATTTTTATGCCCCTGAAGGTGGGCATATAGTAATCGCACTGTCCGTCTGTCCTTCTGAAACTCCGTCACACTTTGCGTTTAGGTTTTGCGTTTAGGTTTCGAAAAATGGTCATAACTTTTGCAATATTGATCATAGCAATTTGATATTAGAAAATGGTCATAACTTTTGCAATATTGATCATAGCAATTTGATATTAGGCATGCATGTGTATCTCATGGAGCTGCACATTTTGAGTGGTGAAAGGTCAAGGTGAAGGTCAATCTTCAAGGTCAAAGGTAAAAAAAAAGAAATCAAAGCGGCGCAGTAGGGGGCATTGTGTTTCTGACAAACACATCTCTTGTTTAATTTGTTAATTTTATTTTTCATTTATATAGTTTTATTTATATAGATGATGTACAATGCCATTGGATATGTTTAAATGTAGAAATAGGCGTTTAAGCAAAAAAAACAGTTTCAGTTTCAATCAGGGACGACAATTTTTTGCCTAAACTGGATTTTTGTCAAGAAGTGTCTTCCTTAAAACGAAAAATAAAATTAAAGCAGAAATCGTAGTCCCTGACAAGCATGTGCAGACTGCACATGCTAATCTGAGGCAACACTTTATGCCCATGCATTAAGCCTTGTTTTCAAAGAGCGAGGCTAAATTAGTTTTTTGTTTAAAAGTGACAGACATTATATTTATATATTTGCATAATTCAGATCTAAAGACGAGGCAGGTTTAACTCCCTTGCACATTGCGTCCACGCACGGTCGTCTGGACATTGTGAAGTGGCTTACCGCGCTCGGTGTCAACCTCAACACAGAGACCCAGACCGGCTATACAGCCATACACCTCGCCGCATCGAATGGACACCTTAACTGCATCATTGTAAGTTGCGTCTACTTTTAAGTTTGAGCCTCGCTCTGGGAAAACAGGGCTTAAAACTATGTGCGAAAAGCATCATTCTAGATTAGTCTACTCAGGCTAAACAGGGACGACACTTGCCACTTTTATGGTATTTTTGTTTAAAAGGAAGTCTTTTTTTAGTGAAAATCCAGCGAAGGCAGAAAGGGTTGTCCCTGATTAACACATTCATGAAGCCTAGTTTATCCAGAATGAGGTTCGTTTGAGCATCACTCATCCGCCCACATTGGCACTTATAATGCATTGGGGCCATAAAACATATGGTTTGTGTAAACAATAAGGACATTATCATGGTTTTTATAAGGACTAGGTTATTTAAGAAAAATGATCAGACAGAACGATTTTTTTTGTATTTGTCTCTTTCAATTTCTTATTGTTCTAGGACAAAACAGAAAAAGGATCCCTGTTTTTAACGTGTTTATCTGAACCTCATAAATGTTATCTTAATTTATGCAAGACCAGGGTTGCATCCAGAGCGCGGGATCGCGGGTTTCCCGCAGAAGATCGCTTCAATTTCCCGCATGAACGATATGATGCCCGCAAATATAAAACAGCTGCGCGTGCCTTAAAAATAAATTTATACGATTTTTGAATCCTGAAAAGATAATTTTCCCATCCATTTTACGTTGTTCAACAGAAATCATAACATTACCAAGTTGTTTTGTTGACAATTACAACAGTTGCTAACGATCATTTGTTACTTCCCCTGACAATCACTTATTTCCCAAGAAACAACGATTTTGATTGGCTAAAAAAAGTAGATAAGAGTAACTTCACTTTACGGTCGCTATGTGACTTGAAAGACCAATTTAGAAAGTGAGTTGCAGATTCCGGGAAAAATGGATGCTTCGAACGAAAAAGGGAAGTCAAAGCAACAGAAAATAACACAATTCTTTAGAAAAGACAGCGGACAGAATAATGTAAGCTCACGAAATGACCAAATGTTAGGTTCGCGTTCGGAGGATGTCTTAAATAGTGCAGACGCGAATGCAGAATCGGAAACGGAATCTGTGGCGGAATGGGATGTGCAGGGAAGACGGTCAGCCGGTTAAAAAACAAAAAACCCACGTGTTTATGGAACAGTGGAAGCAGGGTCGGCCCTGGCATAGTTTAAATGACAAAAAAGAGATGTTGTGCACGTGGTGTGTTGAGACTGAAAAGTTTTACAGTTAACAATATTTTGGAATTTATTTCTTCAATTTTTATGAACAGACAAGTTCAGGATAGTTTCAATATGAACATACGTTGAACATATTTGTAGTTTATACAATGTTGGTTCTTAAAAGAGATTTGTGTGACAGACAATAACTTAACATCAAGTATATGCTGTTACTGGAAAGTAGAGTGTAGTTTCATTTAGATAAAAGGGTTTAATTAATCTTTTCTTTGAGTCCCCCTCTTTTAAATGTAAGAGGGGATCAAGCCCATCTTTTCCTGAAAGTGAGGGAGGCCAGAACCCCTATCTACGTTTTTCAAGATGCAACCCTGCAAGACATGTGAGCCTTAGGGAAAATGGGGCTTAATGCATGTGCGAACAATATAGCCCCAGATTAGCATATGCAGTCAGCTTAGGCTAATCAGAGATGACACTTTCCGCCTCAACTAGACTTTCTTTTAGAATAGACTTCCTTTAAACAAAAATTCCATGAAAACCAAAAGTGTTGGTCCTGATTAGACTGCACAGACATATCGTTGAGGACACTTTACGCACATGCATTAAGTCTGGTTTTCCCAGACTGAGGCTCATATGCAAGACATTCTTTTAAAATAACATGTTAGGAACATTTCAGCTGGTTTGTTTGATAAATTTTGGAATGTGACTTTTTATGTTTGTAGGTTCTGGCAGCAATGGGTGCCAAGTTGACCTGTCTGTCAGTGGATATGCAGACACCATTGCATCTGGCTGCCATGAAGTAAGTAGCTTTGTGTGTTTGTAGTCACATGTGGTACAAAAACCTTTACCACTCAGATACTCATTTTAATACACTTGTAGCCCCTTACTTGTAGCCCCTTGGTAAATCTAATTAAATTTAAGACCTTTCATACTAGATTCAAGTTTTAAAGGCTTCATTTCCAGCCCTTAGATACTGATGAGCAGCATACATTATAAAACCTGAACAGGCTGCGAGCTACTTGCCTTATTCACTTTGCTTCTTATCGGCAAATGGTTAACAGTGGGTTATCAAAAAGGCCATAAGGAAATTTTAGTGCGTCAGAAATGTCAAAATTATTATTTATTATTATTATTATTAATTATTATTATTATTATTAAACCCCCCAGTGCTTTTGAATGGACCGTTCTTAAGTGGTGACCCCAGTATTGCTCATGCTGGTGCGTTTGTTATGTACATGTTTGTCTTATTTAGTGCAATTGCTTTATATCTCACTGTTTGGCAATTGGTTCCTTGTCATAAATAAAGGACAGCATTTTATAATAATGGTTTTCTCTAGTGCTGATGCAGCTGATGTTTCAATTTATGTGTATTTGTAGCTCATCTCTTCAAAATGCAATTTTGGATTGCCTTTTGTTCCATCCATCATCGTCCATCATGTGGTGTCCATTTTGTATCAACTTTTAAGTTGTAGAAGTTTTGATCTAGTTCTTATTTAATGCTCTGAGCTTTTATGAGTACATTTGTAGAGCTCAGAGTTCTTATTGCTAAAATCAAATTCAATGTAAAAATATTATGTCTCACGTATGTCTATCAAATCGAGTTCAATCAACCTAATACATTGTTACAAACACAATACCTGTTACAATCGACATCAATTTGCGTGTTGTTTGTTGATAAATGCTCAAAACATAAAGTTGATAAAAAAAACGTAATCATACCGAAAGCCGAAGTTTTGAATTAACGATTCGATCAATCGTACGGAGGTTCCGGATATAGTCCGTGTATTACGATTGGCTGATTAGACAAGAGATTTATCTCGCGGATGATTGCGGAGCTAGCCGATAGCGTATTTTCGAATTTGGAATATTTGATTCGTCATGCCACAATTAGTTATGGGTAACTGGCATATAGCAAAAACGTACACATTTAAACAACCTTTGATGTGTTTGAAACTTTGGATTATTATCATTATTATGCAATCACATCGTATCACGTAAGTTGTTTTAAATGGCGTATTAGTGATATATTCATGATATGTTTGTGGTTATTTATGCCAGAAAATAGTTTATGTTGCTTATTTTACCAATAAACTAGCGCCCGGAATCCAGGCGCTAAAATTTCCATTAAGAATCGTGTAATCAATTGCAACTCCCAGCGACCCGGAGGGTCAATATAGCTGGAAGTTGGATTATTGCAACTAAGTTTTGATCATGAAACGAACAGCTCAATTCCTTAAATGAGCTGCTTTTTAAGAAAACTTGGCTTTATGCATGTGCGTTAAATGTTTTCCCGGATTAGCAGTCTGCACAGGCAAATCAGGGACAACACTTTCCTCTTTTATATAATTATTTGTTCAAAGGTGGTCTCTTCTAAATGATAATCCAGTGTTTGTGATCTGCACTGGCTTATCTGTGATGAGACTTCATGCACAAGCATTAAGCCGAGTTTTACCAGACTAAGGCTCAAATGTCCAACAATTTATTAGGATGATAAAGCATGTTTCATCCTTGTGCAGTAGCTTACAAATTTAAAGTCGTTATGTTCTGAACAGGACTTTTTTGTTTGCACATTTAGTTTGCCTCACATGTGTTACTCCATAGTGGCAACCTAGAATGTGGCATTTGTGGCAATTGTGTCAGTGTTTCTTGTTACTACATAGTAGCCATCTATTATTTGTCAATTGTGTCTAATGTGTCAGTGTTACTACATAGAAGCTATGTAATGTGTCAATTGTGTCTGTGTTCCTTGTTACTACATAGTAGCCACGTGTAATGTGTCAAATGTCAGTGTTATTTGTTATAACATAGTAGCCATGTGTAATGTGACATGTGGGTCAGTGTAACTTGTAACTAAAAAGTAGCCACCTTTAATGTGTTAATTGTGCCAAATGTGTCAGTGCTACTTGCAATTACATAGTAGCCACATGTTATGTGTCAATTGTGTCAGTGTTACTTGTTGCTCCACAGTAGCCACCTATAAAATGTGTCAAATATGTTAGTGTCACTTGTTACTCCGTAGTAGCCATGTATATTGTGTCAATTGTGTCAAATGTGTTAGTGGTACTTGTTACTCCACAGTGACCATATAGAATGTATCAAATGTGTTAGTCGTACTTGTTACTCCACAGTGGCCACATAGAATTATAAAATGTGGCCACAAAGAATGTATCAAATGTGTTAGTGGTACTTGTTACTCCACAGTGGCAACCTGGAATGTGTCAAATGTGTTAGTGTTACTTGTAACTCCACAGTGGACACCTGGAATGTGTCAAATGCTTTAGTGTAACTTGTTTCTACATAATAGCCACATGGAATGTGTCAAGTGAATAAGTGTTACTTGTTACTCCACAGTGGCAACCTAGAATGTGTCAAATGTGTTAGTGTTACTTGTTACTCCCCAGTAGCCAACTAGAAAAATATGTCAACTGTGTAAGTGTTACTTGTTACTCCACAGTTGCCACCTAGAATGTGTCAAATATGTCAGTATTACTTGTTACTCCATAGAAGCCACCTTGAATGTGTCAAGTGTGTTGGTGTTACATGTTACTCCATAGAAGCCACCTAGAATGTAATGTGTCAAATGTGTTAGTGTTACTTGTTACTCCATAGTAACCACCTGGAATGTGTTAAATATGTAAGTTTTACTTGTTACTCCCTAGTGGCAACCAAGAATGTTTCAAATGTGTAAGTGTAACTTGTTACTCCGAAGTTGCCACCTGGAATGTGTCAAATGTGTTAGTGTTACTTGTACCTCCATAGTTACCACCTGGAATGTGTCAAATGTGTTAGTGTTACTTGCAACTCCAAAGTGCCACCTAGAATGTGTCAATTGTGTTAGTGTTACTTGTTACTACATAGTCGCCACATGGAATGTGTCAAATGTGTTGGTGTTACTTGTTACTCCATAGTGAAGACCTGGAATGTGTCAAATGTTTAAGTGTTACTTGTTACTCCATGGTGGCCACCTAAAATGTGTCAAATGTGTTATTGTTACTTGTAACTCCACAGTAGCCACATAGAATGTGTCAAATGTGTTAGTCTACTTGCTACTCCACAGTTGCCACCTAGAGTGTGTCAAATGTGTTAGTGTTACTTGTTACTCCACAGTGGCAACCTAGAATGTGTAAAATGTGTAACTGTTACTTGTTACTACACAGTGGCCACCTGGAATGTGTCAAATGTGCCAAGGTGTTACTTGTTACTACATAGTGGCAACCTAGAATGTGTTGAATGTGTTAGTGTTACTTGTTACTCCACAGTGGCCACTTAGAATGTGTAAAATTTGTTAGTTTTTATTTTAACTCCACAGTGGCCACCTAGAATGTGTCAAATGTGTTAGTGTTACTTGTTACTCCTCATTGGAAACCTATAATGTGTCAAATGTGTTAGTGTTACTTGTAACTCTACAGTGGCCACCTCAAATGTGTCAAATGTGTTATTGTTATTTGTAACTCTACAATGGCCACCTAGAATGTGTCAAATGTGTCAGTCTACTTGTTACTCCACAGTGGCAACCTAGAATGTGTCAAATGTGTTACTGTTACTTGTTACTCCATAGTGGCAACCTAGAATGTGTTGAATGTGTTAGTGGTACTTGTTACTCCACAGTGGCCACCTAGAATGTGTAAAATTTGTTAGTGTTACTTTTAACTCCACAGTGGCCACCTAGAATGTGTCAAATGTATAAGTGTTACTTGTTACTCCTTTTTGGAAACCTATAATGTGTCAAATGTGTTAGTGTGACTTGTAACTCTACAGTGGCCACCTAGAAGTGTCAAATGTGTTAGTGTTACTTGTAACTCCACAGTGGCCACCTACAATGTGTCAAATGTGTTATTGTTACTTGTAACTCTACAGTGGCCTCCTAGAATGTGTCAAATGTGTCAGTCTACGTGTAACTCCACAGTGGCCACCTAGAATGTGTCAAATGTGTTGGTGTTACGTGTTACTCCACAGTGGCAACCTAGAATGTGTCAAATGTGTTACTGTTACTCCACAGTGACAACCTAGAATGTGTCAAATGTGTTGGTGTTACTTGTTACTCCATAGTGGCAACCTAGAATGTGTTGAATGTGTTAGTGTTACTTGTTACTCCACAGTGGCCACCTAGAATGTGTCAAATGTGTTAGTGTTTCTTGTTACTTAACAGTGGCCACCTAGAATGTGTCAAATGTTTTAGTGTTACTTGTTACTCCACATTGGAAACCTATAATGTGTCAAATGTGTTAGTGTTACTACACAGTGGAAACCTAGAATGTTTCAAATGTGTTAGTGTTACTTGTTATTCCACAGTGGCCACCTAAAATGTGTCAATGTCTCTTGTTTTCCCATTATATGCACCTGGAATGTGTCAAATGTGTCAATATTACTTGTTTCTCCATTATAGCCAACTGAAAATTGTTAAGTGTGTCAAAAGTATCACTTTTACTTGTTACTCCACAGTGGCCACTTGGAATGTGTAAAGTGGCTGATAGCCAACCGCGCGAGCCTGTCTGCCACAGATCAACATGATCGCTCAGCGCTGGCCCTGGCAGAGGAGTATCAACAGAAAGAGGTTGCCGCCTTCATACACAAGTGTCTCCAGGAGGAGAATGACCCCAACAGCAGTTTATACTCACTCAGGAAGAGCCACAATGGGTAACATAGAGATTTGATGTACTATTGGGCCTCATTCTGAGAAAACTGGGCTTAATCCATTTGCTTATTAAATTGTCATCCCAGATTAGCCTGTGCAGGCTGTCTGCTGTTATGGTATTTTTTCATTTGTAGGAAGTATTTTCTTAGCAAAAATTCAGTCTAGACGGAAAGTGTCATCCCTGATTAGCCTGTTCAGACTGCACTGGCTAATTTGGGAGGATACTTTAAGCGCATGTATAAAGTCCAGTTTCCCCAGAACGTGGCTCAATCTTATTTTGCTGTTGTTTAATACTGAACAATTATGTGCTGTCAATGTGTATTTGAAGTTATTTTAAACTTAATATAAAACATTTTTCAAATTATGAATATGTTCTTGATTAGAACTTGCTTTGAGAGTTATACAATTTTTGTTTGGGTGTTTTTTGTCAAAATAATTGACTATACCCCGATTGATACACAAGAGGAAAATGTTTGTTACAATATAAAAAATAAAGAAAACCCTACATTGGGCCCAGTGACATAACAGTGACCATCCATGTAACCCAAAACTGGATCTCAACCTTTTGCTTTGGTCCTTTTACAACTGGGGTTGACTGGCTGATTGTGAGTAAATCATAAAGCCCCCATGCAGTGGGGTTTTCTATTTTTTAATTAGATTTCAGTGTTAAATGATATCAAATTGTTGCATAATCCAATTAAAGAACATTAAATCCTTGGAAAAACCTCCATAGACAAACAGACAGAAAAAAACAGACTAACAGACAAAGAGGTATATTTGCAATTCTTCCTTTTATTTTGGTAATTGTATACTACAGGTTGGGTACCATACAGGAAGATTCAAGAAGGGAGGGGTCAAGTCAGTGGAGGAATGACGTAAGTTCATCAAATTTCCCGAACTCATCCTAGACTGAACCATTTAGCCTAGTTGTGGGAAAACGGGGCCTAATGCATGTGCTTAAAGTGACGTCCCAGGTAAGCCTGTGCATTCTGCACAGGTGAATCAAGGACTACACTTTCTGCTATTATTGCATTTTTCGTTTAAAGGGAGTCATTTTTTAAGCAAAAATCTAGTTAAGGTAGAAAGTGTTGTCCCTGATTAGACTGTTTGGACTCACAGGCTAATCTGGGACGGCACTTTACGCACATGCATTAAGCCCCGTTTTCCCTGGATGAGGCTCATTTCTAGTCTTTGTGTCGTATGTTACATACTTCTTGTACAAATTCAGTTCTGCTTAGAACTTGCTAGATTCTGGAGCTTTAATAAACGGATTCATAGTATTTAAAAGCAGTTTTTATGCCCCCTGAATATACCGATGTAAAGAGGCATATAGCGATTTCCCTGTCTGTCAATCCGTCCAAAAAAACGATAAACATTTTTATGCTCCCCCCAAATTTTTTCTGGGGAGCATATAGTCGCCGCTTCGTCTGTCCGTCCGTGCGTCCGTCCGGATTTTTGTCCGGGCTATTTCTCAGCAACTAATGACCGGAATTCAATGAAACTTTATGGGAAGCTTCACTACCAAGAAGAGATGTGCATATTATCAGCCAGTTCTGGTCGGATGCTTTTTCACAGATTTATTGCCCTTTGAAAATTTCCATTAACTGTACATATAGTGCAATTCTTGTCCGGGCTATTTCTCAGCAACTAATGACCGGAATTCAATGAAACTTTATGGGAAGCTTCACTACCAAGAGGAGATGTGCATATTATCAGCCGGTTCTGGTCGGATGATTTTTCACAGAGTTATGGCCCTTTGAAATTTTCTATAAACTGTACATATAGTGCAATTCTTGTCCGGGCTATTTCTCCCCAACTACTGACTGGAATTCAATGAAGCTTTATGGGAAGCTTAACTACCTTGAGGAGATGCGCATGTTATTAGTGGGTTCTGGTTAGATGATTTATTTAGAGAGTTATGGCCCTTTTAAGTTGCTAAACCATCGTATTATTTTGTCCAAAGTTATGCCCTCAAGACGTTTCCTTTTATCTGAATATATAGTGCAATATTGCATCACCCATCTCCGACGGTTTCTTGTTTCTACACAGCTTTGATCTACATGTATGCATTGTTGTTATTCTTGGTTAACCCAAAATGATGTGTTTTGTCTAACATGAATGTCACTTGTTACAAAGATGGCATGTTATCTATGAATACTTTCAACACACCCACATCAACAGACCTTATTTTGACCTTGACATTTACCTTCTTTTGGACTATTTAGAAGGTCAAAGTTCTTGGTTAACCCAACTTGACCATAAGCTTAGCATCAATACTTACTTAATTATTTAAAAACTTTGATACTTCCATTCAATACTCGGTACACTCACATCACCTGACCTTATTTTAACCTTAACATTGACCTACTTTGGACCTATTTAATTGAGCAAATGAATCAGTATTGACAAGGCTTCCACAAGGGGCATCTGCATTTATTGAATGCAGCATTGTGTGTGAACTTATTTTTCTTTTGTTCTTTCTTTGTATTTTAGAAATTTCGAAGAAAGGAATGAGACATTAAATTGATTGTTGAGTCACATTTAAGTTGGTAATTATGTCCCACAAGACTTTACTTACAGTGTCTGATGTTTGAAGTTCCCGGTTTGGCTCTCACGTTTGCCTGGAGCTTGTTTATGCATACAACATTGCAATTCTATCATCATTGTTATAATTAATATTAAATTGAACATTTGTATTTCAAAATTTTGTCAGAGCAGACAATAAATCTTCTCTATAGATAAAAAATATGAACACACTGTTATGTAAAGAACAAGACATCAATCTTATAATGTCATTACAAAAAAAATGTATGTGCAGATTTATGTGTTGGTTTTTATGAAATTAAATAACTTATCAGTAAAATATATGATTGTACTATTAAAGTTAATTTTACTCCTAAAACATTATACTTGTATTGATTTTTATTAACAGTATATAACAAAAATACATACACAACATAAAATGCATCAAAATAATGTGCTTACAAAGTTTGATGTCTTACTCCAACTTACATAATACAAGTTTATGACAATAATTAGTGCTCTTCCTGCACATTAAACACTTGTGTGTTTTAATTCAAAAACATTATTTTCTGATTTAGAAGTGTGAACATGGTCTGAAATAAAAGTAATTGATTTCATACATTTATTTGCAAAAAATACCTCTAACGCATGCTTTGTACAGGTTGACATAATGATGTTTCTAGTTTGTGGATTTGGGTCAATTAGCTTTTCAATCATGTCATAATTTTGTATACAATAAATGAGCATCTTTCTGAAAAAAACCTTAATGCACTGCACAGGCTAATCTGGGATGACACTTAATGCACATGCATAAAGCCCAGTTTTCCCAGAACAACGCTCAAATGACTGTTGTTCAAAAGTGCCCAACTGGGTTCACTGAAAGGGAATATTTACTGCCAGTCTGTCCCTCTGTTGTCTGAATATGGATCCTGTGATAACTCAAAAAGTACTTAAGCTAGGTTGATGAAAATTGGTATGTGAATCGAGGGCCAGCCATATTGGGAACATGCATGTTATTTCAGTTGTTTATCTGACAAAAAATTGTGGTTGCTATGGTTACAGAAATAAGCGTTATTTAAAATCTGGTTCTTGCGACAACTCAAAAAGGTCTTAAGCTAGGTTGATAAAACTCTTTATGTGAATTGAGGGCCATATGGGGTATATGTATGTTATTTCAGTTTGTTCCCTCTGACAAAAATTGTGGCTGCTATGGGTACATAAATAATCAAAAAAATAAATGTTGAAACCTGCTGTAACTATGAAGTACTTAAGCTAGGTTGATGAAACTTAAGGAGATCCTGTTTTTACTAAATTTACCGTGTAGGAGACTGCTGATTTGTCTGTTGCAATTTTCTTGTTTGGGATTTCAGTGAGCAAAAATTATATGAAATTAATATATGTTAACTTCATTCCATGAAATGGGCATTTTGCTTTAAAGCAAAACTGTGCCATGGTTTCAAATCAGACAATTATCAAATATTTTCAGATTTAAAAATGTCTGTTCAACTGTACATTTTATTTCATTGTCCCTAACCATAACCCTCAGTTCTTTGCTAGTGAACTATATTCAGTATTTCCTAGATTTGTCCACTGCTTAGAAAGCTAGAACTATGTAAACAAAATAAACAGATTTTTTTCTCATTTGGAACTTGATATTAATATTTCTCCACTCTTAAAACTCCTGTTAGAGGCAATAATTCGAGCCTTGCTCTGTGAAAAGTGGGTTTAATGCATGTATGTTTAGTGCCGCCTCAGATCAGCCTAAGCAGACTGCACAGGCAAATCTTGGACGACACTTTCTGCTTTTGTGATATTTTTTATTTCAAGAAAGTCTCTTCCAAACGAAAATCTACACTAGGTGAAAAGTGTAGTGAGGCACATGAATTAAGCCATGTAACATATAACATGTATGAATTAAGCCATGTAAGATATAACATGTACTTAGAGCAAGGCTCAAATATACACAGAATTCTTCTAATGTAGAAGTTGCTAGTAATATATCTCCATTCTACAACTCCTGTGAGAGACAATCATTCCTTCTCTGATATTGGCAACAATGGGGTGTTGTAGACCAACCCCCCAATTGTTTTGACTTGCTGTTTTACAGTCTAATCCAAACTCAGCGCGTGCTACCGCAGGAAGCAGGGGAGAAGGTAGAAATGCACGCTCATCAAATGCTCAGTCAGCAAAGGTCTGTCACACAACACACACTTGCTTACTCAATTCAAGATATTTTAACTTCTCAAACTAAGCCTCTTCCTCTTAACTAATTTTGAACTAACATTTTTTACTAATTTTCACAAGTTATATGTGTTTATAGAGTAAGACATTAGTCCTGTTTTCACTTACCTCTTTCTATTTTAGTCAAGAGTTTAGCACTGAAAACTTTGTAACTGGTTGGAACCCTTTCATAATTTATAAATATTTTTACAGGGAGTTTTATTTGTGGGACTTTCTTCAAATACCGGTATGATAAAGGCAGATTTTGCATGTTACTTCTTCAATGATTCCAAAATTATGTGTGTCATTTAAGTAAAGCAGAAATCTTGAATGCCTTTTTAAATAAATCAGTTTGCACTTTCCATGTATTCACAGACCTCTGTCACTTGTTTGTATTGTCTTCCCTCCTATGCTTACACAAGATTGTCTCCCCTCCCATGCTTACACAAGATTTTCTCCCCTCCCATGCTTACACAAGATTGTCTCCCCTGTCATGCTTATACAAGATTGTCTCCTGTCCCAGGCTTACACACGATTGTCTCCCCTCTCATGCTTACACAAGATGGTCTCCCTTCACATGCTTAAACAAGATTGTCTACCCTCACATGCTTACACAAGATTGTCTCCCCTCAAATGCTTACACAAGAACATGCTTACCTCCCTTGAATATAACCATCACATGGATGTAATAATCAACACTGTGGAGTAAATGCTAAGAATAATAATGGTTTATAGAATTCACTTTAAATAGTAATATGAAGTTGTCTTCTCAGACTCAATAATGGACTGTATTTAATGTTATCTTTGGAACCTTATATCAATTACTGGGAATATTGACATTATAACATAGTAACATTTAATAAGGTTATAATTGATTAAGGCGTTTATCTGTTTAATAATTTATTTCAACTATTTGTCTTTAATTGATTGACATAAATTCATATACAATTTGTATTTTTTAAAAGAGTTATAACACAGCAAGTTGTTGTATTTTCATAACAATTAAATATTGTCACTTATATTTTTTTTAATTACACATAATTTTGCTCATACCAATAAACAGAAAATGAAAGAAACCATTTTCTGCCTACCAGTATACATTGGAATTAGTATAAATAAACAACAATTTTCATTTGGCCTGATAGATAGAACATTTTTTCACTGATTGTGATTCAAATGTTAATAAGAATTGAGATTTTTTTAATGTTTTTGTTGGTAATGTGTGATGAAAAAGTAAGGCCTATAAATGTGTTTAAAATATATTGACACTTGTAAATCCATGATAGATATTAAATACACAATGTTTCTTGTACTGACATTTTACAATTTGCAGTTTAATGTAGAGATAAACACTAGTTTGACTGAAAAGAGGTTTCCTGATTTATTTCAAAATAGTCTGTAATGGATGTGTAATTTAATTGCAAATATGGACAAGTTTTGTTGTAACCATTATATTGCTTTAAATACTGGCATGCAATCAACTAATATAATGCGAGTCCGTGATTTATATTTGGCTGATGTGATTGCGGGAGAAGTGTAGATACTAATTAAATTCAAGTCATACTTGGTGATTTCTGATTGGCTGATTTGATTGCAGGAGAAACGTAGATTGTACGAGGAACAACAGCAGCGACTAGAGCGTACACACACCTCATTCCTGGACAGCATCCGTGACGAGGTGGCGGAGTAATGGTGGCACTTAGGAACATTCATCAAAGATATTTGGGCCCGCAGATATATAACAAAAGGGAACATTCCTAAACGATATTTGGAACAACAGATATATGACAATATTGATAATGACTTGTTTGCAGTCTGTTGAATACAGAATTTACGGTGACTGTTGGGTATAGATGAAGTATAATTTATCATATGAGGCTTATATATAATAATATCGCTCAGTGTTGCATGCCGCGCATGAAATGCTTAATGTTGCATGCTCAGCGTGATACATGTATTCTCAGTGTTACATTTAAGCGTTATATTCTCAATGTTACATTTAAGCGTTATATTCTCAATGTTACATTTAAGCGTTATATTCTCAATGTTACATTTCAAGCGTTATATTCTCAATGTTACATTTCAAGCGTTATATGCTCAATGTTCCGTGCCAAGCATGATATACATCTTTATCCAATGCTTGCCTAATATTTCATGTATGCTGTTATTCTATTCTGACAATTCATGTCTATCATTGAGACAATTTTTCAAAAAGGAAAAAAAGTACCGTCAGCCCTGTTTTTTCCTTAACTTCATTTTTTATGATGTTAAATGTAATCATACTAAAAATACCTATACAATTAATGGTGATAGTATAAAGTGGAAGTTATACGTTTGTTTTCCAGTCAATAATAGAATAAAATGTGTTTGAGCCGTGGGAAAGTTTGCATTGAGCCTTATTTCAATTGTTTTTGTCATGCTGTATATTTTCAGTTGCTATTCAAAACAGGTGGATATGAGTTATTGTGTATGTAAATTTTGAGTAGGTTTTAAAGTTTATACATTTTTAATTTTAAAACAACCAGGGTAAAAGGATATTTACATATGTTGTACATATATATAGTTATTCAATATTTATCTGGTGATATGTGTAGCCAACTATATGAAATAGATATTAAATGGTTATATAGGCAAATTTAAACTTTTATTAATATTTCATAGAAAAGAGCTGTAAACCGTTTTTTCTTACAGTAGTAAGTGACGCATGTTTAGGCATTATTTGTTAATTCTACTTAATAATGTTTGATGACTTCACATGACTACAAAAGTTTTTGTCCTGTTCAAGAATTTTCTTTAAAGCCTGAGTTTAACAGGGTTCTATTTGGCATATTATACCTGAATTCAACCATTTTAAATGTCATGTTTGTGCGCTTTAATACAGAAACTGAACTCTACATCGATTTACATGTATTTTGTAGTTTATAGATCTTGCCTCTATGTATTTTTTGTTCTTGTTGTTTATACCGATTTATGTTGTCTGTGATATATAACACCAAAGTCTGTTTGGACACTGATGTCTCTTCACATAGTTTGGCTGTAGTGAAAAACGTTTCAACTTTTAAAAGCAAATTTGCTTCATTTGAGAAGTAAAATAACAGGAACATCTTTAACAAATTCTACAATTATTGTTCATCAGCAGATTTGAACAAATTTTGAATATGCAATAGGACTTATTTATCTTTGGTGAATTTATAAGTTGAAAAATGAACATCTTTGAAATTAAAAATTTATTGTGGAAATATTCCAAGGCACATTGTCAAACTTACATTTGAACTGTAACTATCTTTTAACTTAAGTTTAGACCTGCTGAAGACTTTTAATCAATATGCGCCCACTCTTATTCTAGATTGTATCATTTTGCCTTGCTGGTGGCGAGTATTGTGGTTAGATTGTTTAGTTTCTTGCTTAAGGAAACATTTTTGGCTTAGTTTTGGTTATTGCGGTAATAACCAAGGGTTTGGAGTTCCAATTTGTAAGTATTATATAAAGAGTGGTTTGAAATCAAGCATAGGAATGACAAACCATTGGTTATTACCCCAATAACCAACTCTTAGCCGTAAATTATTTTGATTCTACCACTTATTTATATAATTCATCTGTTTAAGATAAGACTTTTTATTTCTATATTCCCCCCTTTTTGTGCAGAACACATGCATGTGCGTTTCCATGACTTCAACTGTCCATAACTATTCAGAAGATTTCAGTGAGTAATCCAAGTGATGTCAAAAGTATTGTCAAACACAGTGAGGCAATTAAGTTAACAAATGCAAAATAAATAAGAAATTAACCAAACATAAACATTTTTGTAGACTTTAATGCAATAACATAGTGTATTTGGTTTTAGTGTCCTGCATAATGGAGAAATCGTTTGTTTGTCAAAAGTTGTTTAGATTGCCCGTTTAAGCATCTTCATTTTACAGAACTATTTTTTTGAANCCTTTTAGTTAAAACTTTAAAGCATGATTTATTGATCAATCATTCGATGTACAGTAGTGTATTGATTTTCACACTTTGTTTGTAGGGCACTTGTGATTGTTATCAAATATTTATGTATAGGGCTATAAACGGTATCTGCCATTGACAAGTATTTAATATTGGATTTTATGTCTTAAGATTTGTGAAGATGAATCAATACATGCATTGCATCCATGCTCATATTATAATGGAAATTTAATGCTGTATTAAACTGGTATTGCAAGAAACTGGTGTTTTGAGCAGCCTTTTGTTTTCTTTCCATTTAAACAGTTTATTATGTTTAGTTAACGGTCAATCTCATTTTGTACAAAAAACAACATGTTTAAACAAATATAATTCTTGACCTCATGATAATAGAAAATGAAATTACATAGTTACATAGTTACAAAGTAGATTCTGGTAGAAGGGATTTATTCCTGTGACACCAGCTCTTCGTTTTCGACAACATAATGGATGTTCAGCCCTCTAACGACTGTTGACTTGTAATTGTACTTGATCTCTTGATCATTCCAGAATCGGTCAAGTCTACTTTCAAAATATCTGTCATATTTAAAAATTAAGAGAACATAAATGTCATTTGAACCATATATCAAATTACACATTATTTAAACAACTGTAACGTGTCTACCGTTCCTTCGGGATATATATATAATGGCTTTTCCNTTTGGTCGAGTCTTAGTAAACTGTGAAAAGTGTAAGATACATGATGCTAGTTTTTGTGTGTGTTTTAAGCTTAATTGTTGTAACAAGGGGTCAGAATTTATTTTGTCAGGCAACTGTCATACTTCATTTTTCAGCTTTCATAGAAGTATACGCAAATGTTTTTTTTTATATAGATGGCTATGATATTTTATATTGCATTACTGTGATATTTTGTCTTTATTTTGTTTTAAACAGATGTCATTTCATGAATTTTCTTTTACATTTACATTCTTTTACATTTAGATATCTGTAGTTGACCTGTTACATTTTGCTATTGAATGTGTTATTATATAATTGTAATTATAGTATTGATTTGTCTGACCTTTCATCATCCATTACCATTCTGTTCACATATTATTTTTTTTAGAAGTTTATAAGTTTTGAAATCTGTGTTGCATAAAAATTGTACTATTCCGTTTGTTAATATTATCGGATGAACTATTTCTTTTATTGTAGATTTGTTTATTTGTTAATTTGTACACCTAATAGAATAATAATTGTATACGCCTTTGTCTGCATTTTCCCTGTCTATACTAATTAACCTTTAAATCTGATATGGTAGTAGACACATGCCTTGCTTTAAACCAAATAGTAAGAGCCTCTGTTAGGGAAATATCAAGTGCAATATTCCAATACCAATTATGATGATAAGGTGTCACAAGTATGACCCATATTATAGGTCAACGATCACAATCCAGCTTGTCTTGACTGTAAATTCATCACCACTTTTAAAATAATTTGCCACAAATGCTCACCATGTTGAGCCTGTGTCAGGGATGTATAATATTATTATACATTATACATCCCTGGCCTGTGTGCAACAATCTAATCTCTATCTCACATGTCACAGCGCTTAAATAGGGCGATGGTACAGCTTGTGAAGACTGTAACTTAATCATTCAATTAACTTGTTGAAGGCTCAGTGCTTATTTGTGCCAAATAATGTTGAATCTTTTTTTTAAATAGCTACAAAACTACCAAAAACGAATTTTTAGAAAATGTTTCTAAAATAATAGACATATGTGGAATGTGTGATAAGTGATACCGAGGAAATTACTCGTATTGCGACTTTACAAATGGTTGACGTTTACAGAGTCTCCTCGGCAAGTCGCAAATAGCAGATATTGATTCAATTCCTTATACTTACAATCGGAATGTTGTTGATCTATTAAGGCAAATACTATTTAAACATGCCAAATAGCGTTAATTACAGAGCAATAACCCAACGATTTAATAACATAAGAATCCCTGACTTGGAATTCTTCAAAGGGGGATTGGCAACAATAAGACTCTAAACAAGTTGTCAGCGCTAGTTACAAAGTAACTACTAACGACCCCTCATGGTTGTGCCGGTTGGTGTTTAAACCTCTTGGTGGCCACCGCAGCCAGATAGGCATGAGGAAGATTGATGAAACGTAGCTGGTGACCTTCTTCACAGTTATTCTGTCTTTTAACTATCAAGCTCTTCTTACTTTACTATTTTTCTCTCTTTATCTTATTCTCTCACCACCAGTCGCGTACTTGTCAAGTTTGACTGCAGCGATGTACCATTT
The DNA here is from genome assembly GCA_007657795.1 of Dreissena rostriformis. Classification (NCBI taxonomy): domain Eukaryota; kingdom Metazoa; phylum Mollusca; class Bivalvia; order Myida; family Dreissenidae; genus Dreissena; species Dreissena rostriformis. The sequence continues at coordinate 52,355 of VMBQ01002171.1, forward strand.
ACGTGTATATGTTGAAAAATAAGACTAATAATAATCTATTATCATAAATGATTTTTCAAACTTCTTATAACATCAGCAGAAATCACCTCCCTTACTCTTTGAATATTTATGAGAACTTGTATTTCAATGCCCTTTTAAGTCTTTTTCTGCCCTTTTTAGCATAGCCTTTTTTTCTGAAAATGTATACCGGTTATCTCTGAGGAAATTATACCGATAATATCAGTAACTGATTATGGACTTAAAGTAATCATAGAACGACTTCTAAATTCAACCTTGCCTTCATAAAATAGTTAAAATGGCCTTCATTAAAATACACTCCATGTAAAAAGCTATTGATCACTTTTGAAAACGGTCTGACTTGACATTCAATTGGATGTATCGATAATAAAAGAGATCTAATAATTATCCATTGAAATATCTTTGATAATAATACTAACCATAAAGTTTAATCACTCTAAGGTCACATTTGAATTCATATTACAATCTTTTTGAGACATTACTACGTGTGTACATGTAGTGAGTTCCATGAAGTCATTTAAATATATTTTGCGGAATTCAATTTTTAAACTATAAAATTATGTCATTAATTGTTCAATAGATTTAAACGTTTAATAGATGACGCTTGTAAATCAAACATGGCTACTGGTTCAGATGTAAGTATTTTTCTTGTAGATAAAGAATATACATGTTTAAATATTATATTTCTTTGATTTAAATACTGATTTTATTAATATTGGTACATTAGAACTTAATATAATAAAATATTGAGCTTTTTCTAAAATATAACGACACGTATGTTATTATAGTATGCACCCAATGCACTTCGATAGGGTCATGTAGATCGATCCATATATTATATTAAAATTTACAAATATGTTTACGCGAAAATGATTAAACGAGTATTTTATGAGAATATTTTGTTCACGAGAAGTAGAAACATTTCAAAAAATGAAATCACGCACTTACACGGATTTTGACATTCTTTCGGTTATAACGAATTAAGGTTGTAATCAATATGGTTTATTTTGAGTCATATTTATTGAAACATATTTTTTATGGTAATCGAAAATCATGTTATACTACACGTAATGTATATATCGAAGATTTATCTGAATACATCTTGCCATAAAAAACTTAGCGATCCTAGTTTTAAATCAGAATACACCCAATTTCGAAGCTTCTAATAGGAAGAATCTGTCCGATTGATATCGTCCGAAATTGTGTTAGCCTGCATTGGTTCAGCCATTGTGAACACGAGTTAAAAAGCATGTATTATTATTATTGTTTGAACACGTCTTTAACTCGAGTTACTTATCTCATGTCCACGACTTTCTTGCTCTTTAATTTACCATGAATAAGTTATGTCGTTCCCACGGCTTAGCTATATCTTTTCCATGGTTACTAAGTTCTTTTCATGACTTACTAACTGGTTCACACAACTTGCTAACTCGTTCCCACGTGTTGGTTGTGTAGTTTCCACGACTTATTAAGTCGTAACAACGAGATACTAAGGCGTTTGAACGGCATAAATAAAAAATCCAGATGTCACATCTGTGCCGATGTACATTACCGATCAACATATTAGATAAGATGTAAATCGGTATCAAAAGAGGCCCAGCCTTCTGGGCAAAAATGGTTTGAAAATGGCGTCATTCACTTAGACCGAGAAATTACTGCGAAAAGGTTCTTTCGTCATCTGAGATCTTTATACTATTGCATAGTGCGAGTCTAATTGAAACAATGCGCAAACTCATTTTGCATTGAGTTTTAACTAAGTTTTGTTTGCAAAACAATGTTGTATTGTTTCAAATGAGGTATTTTCGTATTAACTTTATTTTCCGGTTAGAAGTTTTTAATCAGCATTTGTTAATAATCCCTAGTAATGTATATTAGATACTTTCTTCTCTAAATGGAAATAACAAATTACGAATCGCCGATCAATATGAAGAATGATACGACTGGATGTTTACACTATCGTTCTTAATAGCTTAGGAACTTCATATTGGGATATAAGAGAATTGACCAAAATTCCATAGCGTGCGTCATTAATAAGAAAACTCTTCGGAGATATACAGAAATGTTATACTTTATACAGCTTTAATTATTAACTTTAAAGGGTAATAATCTATTAGCGTAATAATAATTCAGAATTATCGTTAAGGAAGTTTTTCAAATGATATTTTCTTATCAAATCATTAAAGAACAGTTATCAAAACTTATTTTATAAAGATTTTTTTTTTCTATCAAACTGTGTTTTCATAAGGGGTGGGGTCAGCGTTTGAGTAGGGTCCGGGGAGAGGGCACAATGTCTTAATCTCACCCGAGCACAACGTGCTCATGGTGAGTTATTGGGATATCGTGATGTCTTACGTCTTTACGTCAGTCCTGCGTTCTGCCATGATTGTGTTCTTCAAACGACATTTTCTCCTGAAATGCAAGACAGAATTTGACGAAGCTACAAATGACTGTACCTTTGGCGGTCCTCTCTTAAATTGTTCAAATCGTTCTGGTCCGTTGATTAATTATGTAACGGGGCCCCAAACGAGCTTTTAAAAAAGGAACACGTCAACAATCTTCTCCTCTATGGCCCCAGAGGTATACACATATTTCTGAAACAGCAAAAACAAGGCTGTAATAATTGATATGTTTGATTGAATTGTTACCCTTTACACACTTTGTTCAAATTATAGTACCGGGATTAAAACTGGCTTCGCCCTGGAGGTCACCATTTTTTAAGACATATAAAAGGAAAACGTTTACAAACCTTCTTTTTTTTTTAAACCGCAAATCCAAAGACTAACCCATTTGGAATGTATCTTCTAGAGGTCAAATTAAAAAAATAAAAATGTTCAAATTATGCTCATGGTGAAAAAAATGATCCTGTTACAATTTTCGGGGGAGAAAGTTCATTACTTCACAACTCAGTATATATACTCTCTACATTTTATTTGCACACTAAGATAGTAACTATATACACCAATACCAATTACACTTATTGTATCCTTACATCTCTACGTTCAACTCTACTCTTCCCAGCTTATAACTGTCCCTGGCCTTTTACTCAATCTGCCTACCCTCCCATATTTGGATGTGTCGATTGACACTGATAGGCCCTAACATTTAATTACTATTAATTATGGCAACTGTTGAAATATTTGACAACCAGACTCTGCCAAGCAACAGAACAGACCCGTCGTACTAATTTATAATGTGAATCGATGAACAAATAATATCATGTTCTGATAACTGATGTCCACCATGCCCCGATGGCATCAAGAAAGCAGTCTCATAATGTTCGTATGCTAAATATTACAACACTCCCCTCTCCTTAGCTTCTAAATTGTCCCCAATTAAGCCAAATAGTTGCATGAATGACTAAAAAGCCAGACTCACACTCACAACATGTTAAACGTGTATATCCAAACACTGTATATGAATATAATATAACTACAACAACTTACAGTTACAAATAAACTATATGTATTATTAATCCTAAAATAAAAAACCTTCTTCAAAACAGGGAATTTTACTAGAAAATGATGAAAAATAACATCACATGAATAATCCCTTTAAAATTACTTATACGTGATTTGAAACCTTCACCACAACAAGGATTATCACTTGTAAACTACATGTACTACAAAACATTACAAGAAACATCTCTATAGAATAACTTGTATTGCAAATTACTTCTCAAAACAACATATACAGATTTATGCATCAAAATAAAGAAGCATTAACAGTACTCTCTTTCAAATTATCAGGAAACACATTCAAAGAAGGAATATCCTTCGAAAACTGAATCTCCAATGTCATGCATTATATTGAAACCGTGTAAGAGTTTGATAATATGAAAACACGAATATTCATGTGTAGTCATATCCATAGTAAAACGCTGTTTAATAAGCACATCCACAAACTCTTCTTTCATTGTCCGACTTAATAATGGAAAGTCTTTATATTCCATTACACGAATACACACAATCACACATACATTGTATCAATATCACACATAAGTCCTGATATGCATCCGCGTAAAGTGCCTTATACGTTTTACTTTAAATTAACATGTATGAATGAATAAATTAGGCACAAAAGATGTGTAACGTTCAATATATTAGTAGTAGCAGTCGTCCTGCTAAATTGCCCTGTGCGCCTTACTATTAAATGAACATATGTTTATATTACAAACAATGATATAGGAATATAGCGCAAATGTTTGATTCTGACAAAGAATTTATTCCAGAAGTGCACGATTTTAAATCCATGGAATTCTTCAAACACCCTTAAACACTTACTTAATCCAACAAATTAGCACACACAAACATACGTACCGAAATCATCGGTTTGGAATCAAAATACACTCATAAAATCTAGAAAAGCTCACACTACATGTTCCATTGTTAAAGTGGAGACACACACATGTAGAATTAACCTGTCCGCGGACAGATTACAGTTCTGATCTGCAGGATCAAAATTCAACTGCTTGGAAATGTATTAACGAACCATTAATTGACCACTTTATCAGCTTAACGGACATTAAATCAGACAGTTGACCGGCACTAGCTTTGGTAACGGTGAACTGGATGACTTTGTCGAAGGCACCTGCAGGCCTGATAGCAACATCTTTATTGACCTTGTTAGCTGTCTGGGATCAAACCTGCTTAGCATTTTTGTTTCCTATAACTGATAACTGATGTCCACCATGCACCTATGGCACCAAAAAAGCAGTCTCATAATGTTCGTATGCTAAAAATTACAACACCCCTCACCGGGAGGTAACCAATTTTACAAACTCTTATTTAGGGAAAACCTTTAAAAAACCTTTCTTAAACCGAATATCACATGGCTTTCATATTTGGGCATGTGTTATCATTCATATATCTTCCACGAAGTTTGTTAGAATTCTGCCACGGAGAGTAAACTGGGATCACCAGTTGTACAAAGATGTATATACCTTTGCAAATGCTCTTGTCTGAAACTGGAAATAACGAGGCAGTTATATTTGGTATATAGCATCATCTAGAGGTCCTCTACAAAGTTTGCCCCTGGGGACAAAACTGACCCGCCTCGGGAGTCACTTGTTTTACACAGACTTTTAATTGAAATACCTGTCAAAATCTTAATGTCTGAAATCGCGATTAAGAGAGTATGAAACAATCTTCTTGTCTTAAACCTCTAAGCCTAGATCGTTTGTATTTGGTATCAACATGTCCTTTACAAAGTTTGCTTAAATTATGCAGTCAAAAGTGGTAAAGCCCCAGGTCAAAAGTTTAACATGGGCTTTCACACGTTTTTTTTTCTTCAAAATCTACTCGCCTGAAATCGCGAAGCCGACGACTTTCATGTACAGTATAAAGTATTATCCAGGGGTTTCTACACAGTTCGTTCAAATAATGCCCCTGTTGTCAACTGTGGTCCCGCCATTGCGTTCACCAGTTTTAAAATTACTTATATAGTAACTATCTTTAAAATTCTTACTGTGAAACCGCAAAACCCATGACTTTCATATCTGGAGATCCTCAAAGATTATTGAAATCATCCCCTTGGGGTAAAAACTTACAACGCCCCAGGAGTCAACTTTTATAATGTAAACTTAAAGTAAAATTTAAATCTTACTCGACATGCTTCAGTATATTACTTAATTATCCATAATCATAAATGACAATGGTTTTCTTAAAACATATTGACATACATAGTGACTTTGTTTTGAATTTTAGACTGACCGTTCTTCGTATTTATAAGTACAAGGTAGGAACGTCCGTGAGAAAGATGAATTACAGAGGCTTCACAAACGGAATGAAAGGTTAAATAATGAATTAGAAAAAGTTAAAAAAGAGTTAAAATCCAAATGTTCTAAGTTCCGTGAAGAAGATAAACGTAATAAGCAAACCCTCCGACAGTTGAAACAAAAGGAAAATGAAACCGCATCACTCAGAAAAACTATTGGCCAGAAAGAAAAAATACAACAAAAGCTTAATGAGTACAGTGGCGAAATTTTTGCAAAAGATATTGCACTAGAGGAAAATCGCCAACGTATCGAAGCATTGGAGAAAAGCCTCGAGGAACTGGAGACAGAATTGGCCAACGTAAAAAGAAAAAACAGAATACCAAGTTCTGATAAGAATTACCAAGTACAAGAAAAAGAGTTGCGACAAACAAGGATAGAATTAGAAATGCTTAAAGCAAAAGTGAATGAACTTTATGAGAAAATTCACTCTAAGGATGAATTCATAGCGGCGAAAGTAGGTGAAACGAATGAAAAGGTCGGAAAGTTGGAAGGATCAGTTTCAGAGTTGAAAATGGATAATATTCAGCTAAAGGAACAATTGAATGAGGTACTCGAGTTATTGCGAACAAAATCCGATTCCAGAAACCGAAGCGTGCATCCACTAAGCCTTGGAAACCAACTCATCGTTAAGTGTATTCCTTTACCGTGAAAGCAATACACCTGTCATTCATTTTAATGTGCAGGACTCTCCTTAAATTGTCCGGATTCTGTTTAACACAATCACCAATAATAACAGTATTTTTTATTGAAAACCGGTCGCTTACAAAGAATGAAATTATAATGGATCTAACACGTCTTTAAAGGAAGTTCGATTAGAATAAATGAATACAGAAACTCTTTTTTAAATCTCTTTCTTGTTAACTGGAACATGTTTTAACTGAACGATACAACTAAGATACTAACACAATTATCTGAATAACTAAACATAGCGATTTTGAATACTCGAATGTCACCCGTTGCAGTTAAGACTGTCGCACGTGTTGAACCATATAAAACAAATTAGTGAAGCGATGAAGTACGTGGAATTTGTTTCTTTTGTTTTGCGAACCCAGATACATACAAGCACACATTAATTCATTTAGAAGTCGTACTCTAATGTTTTCATTGCGGTATTTTACGCAGTGATTAGTTGATGTTGTTTTTTGTTGATGTGTCATAAAATGCTTATTTACGACTTTACGCACTTTATCTGGAGCTGTGCTTAACATGTTTAGTTACATCTAAGAAAACGGCAAACATAAGAATTTTAACAGGCTTCGTTAAGTTTACACTTCTATATGCTTGTATATACATTTCTTTAAAATAACACTTACAGTTTATTTGTATGTATCTAACTTTTTATGTGTATTATGTACATGCAGTTGTCTAGTATCATGTATGTTTTCAAGATTTGTGTATGTGTTTCTTTTTGTTATATGGCCATCTGACGACTGAATAAGATATGTGTGTGGCCATAGCAATTGTGCATTATGATATGCCTTAATAAAATTGTAATAAAAGCGTTACATAGTCAGGTCGATAGAAAAAGGTGGAAAGGTACAGGATGGCCTTCTCCAACAATGTCCATTACAATGTAATTGTGTTGACATGCATTTTATGAAAAAATTAAGTTGTCTGAGATCATGGATACGCCTGTAATAATTGTTTGATTTGTAAGTTCTATATGCAGTACATTATGTGTAGTCATATTGGGAGTAATATTCAGTCTTGTCGAATGTGAAATCGGAGGCTTCATTTTTTTTCTCTTTACATTCAACAACTTTGTTTCAACTTTTCGTGTTACAAACAATAACATGTTTTTGTTTTACTTGTGTGTTAATCTTTAGCTGTTTTTTTAATCTGATGTTAAACAAAGTTAACGTATAATGACTGTGTAACCACATCTGTAATACTGTGATGGTTGTATTCCCCTGCAGGAAGGGGCATATAATACGAGTCATTACGTCGGTCGGTCGGTTTGTTGACCGGTGTAAGCGCGCACTTTTTTTATGCAAACTTCGTTCACCTTTCTCAAGCGTTAAACGTTTAAACTAAAACAAATGTCACCATGGTGTGTAAATGAGCGCGACCCTCTTTTCATACACAGTTTTAATGCACGTCAACATAATCGACAAGCGGTGCGGTGATATGTTTCAGGTTCGTGACGGAGTTCTTGTTATATTCGTAGCAAATCAATGTTTTAACACAAGTTACAGCTAAGTAAGATAATTCTTTAGCTTTAAGAAACCCAAAGCGCTGTGTTGGCCCCTCCTCTTTCAGTCACAGCCAGTGCAGGCATGTTATTCACATTACGGCGCTAAATTCAACAATTGGACGATTACAAATCTGTTCATGGCTGTACTATGTTTATAATATATTGAATTATTGGGTTTTCCGGCAGTTTTGGTGTTGTTGTTTTTTTAATAATACACATATTTGATGATTTCACAAACATAATTTTATAAATGAAAATTTAAATTAAAAAAAAGGCTCAAGCTCCATTGGTCAAGTTCGACTACACCTAACGGTGTAAACATCGACCGTGTTCTAGATCGAGCGATCAGTCGTAATTGTGAAATTGTTATTTAGTGTACTATAATTAATAATATAGAAATAAGACTGAGCTTTCTCCTTACAAATCCTCGAATTATCGACATTATTATTAAACGTTTCATTAGCTCCAGTACATACACTCACATTTATTATAGAGAGATATTTTTCAATCTGTATGCACATTTGTATACTATGAATGCAATAATGCCATCCTTAGGAAGGTTTCACAAAGGTATCTATGCTACTCTCTGAACGTTCGCTTACATTGATAAACAACGGATATCACGTTTACATTCGATTTTCTGGACCTTGCATTGTCCTTGTTATCCGCATTCCAGAACGACAGTTTATATTTTTTTAAATGGGAACGTCCTAAATCACTCATCGGATGGCTGAATAGAGTTTTTGGCAGTATATAAAATACATATTTTGATACATTAACAGTCGGCAAAAGACAGCGTGTGTATATTTATGGAAACATACGAAAGAACATGTACTTGTTGTGCCATAATTTTACCAAAATAGGACTGATAGTTATTGAAATAACCGGATGAGGAGGTTTAAATGACTAAATTTACAGCTTAAAGTATGCTATTTGTATACACAAACCATTTATAGCAAGCGATATTTTGACATTGAGTATAATTTTTACACATGCTACTTATGACACGTCGTTATGATGACGACAGCACACCCCCCCCCCACCAGTGATAACACAGGCATTGCCCACATAATTTATATAATAATTATTTAAAGTACAACTTATCGCCTCAATTACTTCGGCCGGAGCTAAATATGTCGGGGGGGGGGGCAATATAAATCAACAAAACCCTGTAGTGTACGAGAGCGGACTGTTTTGGTTCGTTTACCGGGAAAAAATTGTTCCTTCAAATTATAACTAAGAGTTTGACCCAGAAGACCACACTCCTGAGATGCTTTCTAATATACTCCCATTCCGTTTCACTCACGAAATGGCTTCGAAACAGATGGACGTCAGAAAAAGACTGAGGCTAGCTGTAATCAACGACAACTTTAATAATCACTATTGGTATTCGCGTATCTGCATATACATTTTTTCGGCGAAGCTGTCTAAGCCAGCTTTTCACCTTACCTGACCTTTTTAAGTATCCAATACAATTCGAATAAAGTTTCCCGCGGCTAGATACGAGTGAATACACTTCATTTATTCCATTGGCTGATTTGAGCATAATCTCCCAGAACATTGGAAACATGACCGCGTCTTTGTAGTATAGCATGTAATACAGTTTTACTGCGTGTTCAGCATGAAACAATTTTATCTCTAATGCAAAGGCTTGATGGAAAGCACAGTTTTACACTCAAATTTTGACATCAATACAGTTTTGTGTTCCCCTTTATATTCAGAGGATTGTCAGCGCAAGAGCGTTTGTACTTAAAGGCTATGTTCTCATATTGAGTTATTACTACCATATTGCTGTCTGAGTACTAGTATATTTTAGTTCACAAAAGTATCGTTTTACCCTATTCTGATATTCGTTTTGGCCAAACCATTTTTAATTGTTTTCGAAATTGAACATTAAACATCAATTCGTCGTTCCAGCAGTGGAATCGTGACCTCACTTTAATGCATTGCATTCCAACCCGCAAGGTTTCTGGGTCAGTTCGCGGTCAGTAAACGGATCGTTATATAATACAGACGCTATCGCGTTAACTAGGCGACTGGAATTGTATTTAGACCACAAATTTGTAAAATGAAGATATTCGGCGATATACTTATGGTATGTAAATCATAGATTCTTAATGTGTTTTTAGCAATACCATGATAAATATTATTTTCCAATTATTTAACAAGCATTATTCCACCATTTTGACCAATTTATTAAGCAAGAGCGCGATGATTCCCGATACTTTTAATAATCGAATCAAATAGCAATGCCCGACACACCACTAAAACAGGTTTGTTCGAAGAACGCGCGTATAAATATTTCAAATATGTACGGATACTTCGCGTGTGGCCGGTTGACTTATATGTTTAAATTGAATTCTTCTTTTGTTTTTCTGTTTTGTATCTATAGATATATGATAAGCAATATGTAATAATGTAAAATAAGCCGCAAAAACTCCGCGTAACATCCCGTTCTGCGTATGATGCAGCTAAGAACTTCATGGAAAAAAGACATTCGCTATCTTTGATCTCATTCATTAAACTCTTTACCTTTCACCAACTCCAACCACAATCAACGCCGTATATCTTTTTTTAAAGATATTTCTTGTTTATTATAAACGGTAATGACTTATCGAAATGTACTTTACAAACCATGACGCCTATCATATATTCTTGGATTTGATGGCTTGGCATTTCTGATATTTTATTCTCGAGTATATCGAATGTCAAGTCTGAGGCAGTAATTGTCAAGTGGTCGTTATGTAATCGAAGAGCATTGTGTTTTTACAACTAACCAGCAGTAAAGTAATAGCTGCCAACCCTGAATTGAAAATTGGAATGATGTTTAGGCGTATGCACAAATACGTGGACGTCAAGCCCCTTATAGATTATAATGAACTTGAATTTTGATTTATATAAAAGGCAAATATTGTCCTTTTAAGTGTATCTGCATGTAGGTAAAATTGGAAATAAAAACTCATTCTGGGGGCAGAACAGTTGAACTTGTGCTCATTAAAAAAAAAAAAATCTCTGATTCCTTTTGTCACGGATACTAACCATAGTTTGTATAGAATGTATTTCTGACTCCTGTTTACATTTTGCTGTTATGTATTCGTTTGCAATAAAACTTATAATATCAGGTGAATGNAATTTTGCACAGGAAAAAAAAAAAAGAGAAAAAAAAAGGATAAATTTGCTCTCATTAGGCCGATATTGCGTTATTGTTTGATTTTTTGAATTTGGAATGGTTTGGACAAAATTGGCCCATTGGTGAGCCAATAATGAATATAAGCGCCACCATAGGGCCAGCGATGTTCCATCATAGCACTATTGTTCGTTTGTAGCTGGGCGTTGGTTGGCACGCCATTCCCCTTATGATGTCCCGACAATAAGGCTAGTTTGACGTTTTGGATCAACATCCTTTCAATATTGGGGTTTTGTTTGGATATGTTTGGTACACCATAGATCCAATGGTAACCAAAAAATAAGGAACAATCTAGCGTAGGGCCAACGTTGTAACAAAGAGCAAAGCGAAATTGTACCAATGTCATATTCTAACGTTGGGCGAACAGAAAAACAACTTGCTTTTGTAAACATAAGCTTGCCCACTGGGATACTTAATCATACAGGAGAAGTGTAATTTAAATACGGGCTTCTTCCTCTTATTTTCGCCATTAACTATAAACATATAATTTCACTTACAGGAACAAAATAGTTTTTAGATATTAAGACATTACTTTAATTTATTATTATGTCTCTTTTTATACGTATGTATGAAATTGAATCGAGAGCAAAACACTGTGTCCTACATATAAAGTGGATTTGCAACAGTGACGGAAATGAGCCGTTTAAGGTAGCGCACCCGTAATGGGCACCTTTCCAAATATAATCTAATGTATTTTGTTTTAATCAGCATCATTTTACTGAACTACATGCACATTTTTAGGTAGGCTTTCCGTGATTAAAAAAATATATATATACTGATTTTTTCAAAACCACCCCCACGCTCGGCTTTTGTCCAGTTTATTTGCACCACTGGGGTATATGAAAGTTTCATAATTCATCCAGATTTCCAAATATGGGCATGCAGTTGGTGTGTACAGATGCAGTAAAGGTGTTTAAAGTTTAAATGAGATGAAATAAGTATTCTTTTACAGACATTTATTTTTTTATAACTTGTTATCTTTGGAAGAGCGCCATGAAATGTAAGTGGTTTCAACCAAGTAGAAATTGGGTTGGTTAAAAACAAAGTGCCATAATATTCAAAATAGTGTCATTTAACTAATATTTTGAACTTAGTTTTCATAGATACACTTTATACAGCTAAATTACCAAGAAATAAACAGATTTACCGTTTACTTTTTGAAATAATAATAAAAATGCAACATGCATGATTCGTATTTTCAGCAGTAAATCAACCAATTTAGCCATAACGTCGTTTTAATTTAAAAAATTAAAGAATGTGCATAACAATTGCAACATATTTAACAATAAACATAGCTTATATGCTATATTAAATCAAATTACGTTAGAAAAGAAATAAAGCGCGTCGCATAAAGTATGAGGTGTCGGCAGGATTCGAACCTGAGCGGGAAGATCCCAAAAGATTACTAGTCAAAAGCCTTAACCACTCGGCCACGACAACTACACGATCGCGGCTGCTTAAATTAGATATCCATAAGTCAATAGGTAAAAAAGGCTCCTAGATCAGAAAACGCGGGAAATCATTACGGGTGCGCTACCTTAAGTGTATGTTAATACAATTCCTGTTAAGTTGAAGACGACGACAAGAATAGACGGCTGTCAAAGTTAATGAATATATCAGAAAATTGTCAATATATTAGTCTTAATTTCTGTAAAGGGTTAGAATACCAACAAGTTTCTAAGGTTTCACTTGAATCATGTCTTCTTCTGTATGTGTATATCATAGTTTACATGTAGTTCTATTTACCTGCAGCTACCATTAATTCATTTACTCCGTAGCAATACCCGCTTCACATTCGTGTTAATGCCTTTTTACTTAATAGACAATTCTTCAACCTGAAGTATGAAACATAAACAATTAATTCCAAACATCAACGTTAAACTGACCCTAACTCGTAATCCTTATTTACAACCAATTCACTGACAATGTTCTTTGTTAAATCCGACATTGATAGGTGTATGTTGTGATACTTGCATACCTTGTATTATTGCATAATGTGGTTTCTGTGTTCTTGTTAAACTTTGATTGATAACGTCATAACATGCACGCCGGTTTTGATATCCAGACGCTTGACCAGAAACAACGATGATATGACATAACTTTGTGTGGATTGTGACCCATACAAATAATGTTTGGAATCAACCGAATAAGCCAAAATTAGTTTGACAATATCCTTTTTTGGCACAGCTAGACTATGATATAGTTGTAGGATAAAATGGATATTAATGCCTTTCATGCCTACATTAATACTGTGAGAAACTTGATATATGTATGCTTGTATATAGAGACCGAGCTATGGATGGTTTTCGGGCGTGTCGGGTCGAGATATATATACTGTTTACTTAAATAGAAATGTTTTGGTTGGGACCATTTTCTTCTTTTCTTTGTTTCAATATTTCTACAGGAATGTAGTGTAGATGAATCAAAACGCATATTCATGAAGTAATGGGTTTAATTAGCGCACACATAGTATTTCGAGAATCTACTCCATCTATGTACTTAATTTATGCAATTTGTTAACTTGACAATAACACTGACCCATTAACATGTGTGTTTCAAAACTGAAATGTGGGGCAGTGTGTCTGTTCGTGTTTTTAATATACAGTTTAACTGAAAATGTACAACTTGTCAACATATAGTATAGCAGTAACTGATAAATGGCTCATGTAATATTTGAATTATGGGTAGGGGTTGAATGGCCGTAGAAATAATGTCATGATCTCACAGCAATTAATGATAATTTTTAAGGAAGCCTAATGTCTAACCCAAATAAAGAAAATGAGTCTCGAAAAAATATCGTTATAAAATAACATGCATAGGCATTGCAGCGGGAACAAACGATCCCCTCGAAGCAACTGATACCTTCGTTTCGATCATGGAATACAGACAAACTGATATTCAGTCCTCGAGATAACGCTTATACAATGTACTAGAAGAGCGAAATACAAAAGTACTAGTCAGTATAGAAGATACAGTTGTAATGTGACACAAGCAACACATAACATTTTGAGGACACTCAGATGAACACAGTAACGTCAAAGCTTTACTGGAATACCTAGCAAACCAAAACACACTGTCGAGTGGCTACATAGCAAACGGAGTTCCGCGTAATAAGTACATCTCGCCTGAATTCGATTACCGATTGTAATATGGCTGAAATTATTGTGGTGGATGTGGTTGTCGCATGTGACAAAGCCGCATGATTTGGCTTCATTTCCGACGAAACCATGCATGTCGCATCAATCGAGCAGATGGCGCTTGGTGTGAGATATACGTCGTTTATGTTAATATAAATCACACTCAATAGAAACATTTTCCTCTGCGCCAGTGTTCGAGTTCTAGACATTAAAGTAATCATGTGTATGATCGCTGGAAAGTTACCGTTAGGTTTCGTTAAAATTTAATGATTTTATTACGTTGCATTGGTATTACAAGTTCCCTGTGCCATTTCCTTGTCCAAGCTTCGATTACGGTAAAGGTTCACGTGAAAAATCTAAAATCTGACTTATACGAGACCATTATATGGAACATGATCTTCCAAAGGGCAACAGATCTGGCACCGGAGGTGGGCGTAGAGGCTTCTGTACCCCGTTATGTGCGTCGTCAACACAATCTACCAACCGTTTCGGTGACAAATCACTACTTCTTCTGGAATAGGAATATGATATGCCCTTTGTTGACCACTTGTATAGAGAATTGACAGACCGTCAATAAGTACAAACGGCCTTTTCTAGGCCTCATATTTAATTTACTGCAAAATGGGATAGATTACTGACAAAGTTATCAATGCTTTGTATGGTGAATACGCCAGCGACATGAATGCTTAATTAAGTCAATTTAGCCAAAATGAAGTAAGTCGTTGAAAAACAAAATAGGTAATTGAGGAAAACAGACGACACTCCAACAACACTGGAATTCGCAATACACATGGCTCCACATAATCTGTATCTTGATGGTCTAATGTACCTTGCCATCCTTCTTGCCATGCAGGTTTCCACTCCAACAGCAGAGTGGTCATTTTTTAACAGACAGAGATACATTTTATTTGACTTGCACGATGTACATCGTCAACATCACATATGGTTGGTATTGATATATGTCAACATGTATATGCGCAGAAAACAAGTTTCAACAAACATGAATATATACAAAACAAATGTATGATGAAGTACAGACGATGGACAATTGGTAAATTACGTTAAACGATTTAACAAATTCAATCTGATACTCAACGATTTCTTAACGAATAAACACATTTTTATTAGTTCAGAATTATTGGTCGATTGTAGCGATTGTACAAACTTAATAACAGATGTATTATTATATTAATATGTTTTGTGTATTTATTTCTAATATCAACAAATGTTGAACAAATGCATACACAAATTCGTCCTCAATATCAGTGGCATAACAAAGACAATATCTTTTTTGTCTAGCAATATTGTTTCAATTATATCGACCAGCATGTATAAAAAGGGGCTGAACAGATAATCCTTATCGGCATAAATAACATCTTAAATTATTCGGAACTTTGATTTAAATGTTCTATAAATGCCTAGCCTTGAACTATCTTCTAGTGTACGGTACCAATTGTGTTTATATGAATCTATAATTCTTGATTTTAGAATTGGTTTCAAACATTTAACATTAAAATCATGAACGCCCTTAAAATCATAATTGAACCCGTAATCATCCAATGATTTATTGATGTCATAAATCCAATTTCGGCAGCCTCTGGCGTAATCTGAAAATCCAATATTGTATACAGTTTTGAGAATTATGTTATAAGAGGCTGTTATTTTAAACAAACATTGTACGATTCGTATGTATCTCTGTATAAAGAGAGGATATCTGCCTTACTCACCAAAAACACATGAATAGCAGGTATCTGTTTTAACTCATAAAAGTCGCTTACAGAACTTCAGATGTATCCTTTCATATTCCTAAGATTTCGTAAAACCCCAAACTTCTGCTGAATAACCTAAAATAGATCCAATGAATGCATCAAATAGCTGACAAAGAATGTTTGGCTTTAAATCCAAATTTTGACATTTACAAAACAATGTATTCAATGCTTAAAGAGCTTTGCCAATTGAATGTTCTTGATTTAAATTAAAACTACCCGTATAATTAAGAACAACACATAAATAATTAAAAGCATTAACAGTGTCTAGAGAATGACCATTGAATGTCCACTTTTCATTAGCCAATAACCGCCTCTTTTTCGAAAAACCATCATCTTTCTCTTATCGATATTTACGTTCAGTCCCCAGGTATGACAATAAGTATATAAATTGTCTAAATGGTTCTGGATTTCTTCTGGTGGTTTACCAAGAATGGCAATGTCGTCTACAAAAAGTAATACAATTAAAACAATGTCATCAAGTTGCAAACCTGAATCAATATTATTTTGCAAAAACAACCAAAGATCTTCTACAAATATAGAAAATAACAATGGGGACATAACTTCTCATTGACGTAAGCCAACAGCATAGCAACAATGCACTGTGTTAGAACTTGCCCAAGGAACATCATGGCTTTCGAACGTTTCTATTAGCCTGCTTAATATTTAACGCGAAAAGGAAATACATTTAAATATGGTTTTTCATATCTTTGCACGGTGAAAGAAAGGGGCGACTCGCTTAAAATTTCAGGACGTTACAGAAACTTAACGGAAAATTTATTCCGAATGATTATGTGATAAAGACATGCTACAACACGTAGAACATAAAAAGTAGTGGTTAATAAATAATTTCAACGATTATATTGTTTGAGGCACCATCTTATTCCAACCAGTCCATACAAATCAATCTTATGTTGTTCTAAATGTAAAGAATGTCCTTTTTGGGGGTTTAAAACGTTAAATTTCAAAAGATTCCGGGGACATCCAAAGCCCTGGCCACTAGCAAGGGCTGTGCTCTAGTCCCTAGCCAGGACTGTGCTCTGGTCCCTACGGGGACCCTTGTTGCAATAATTCAACTCTCAGCTTTATAACCCAAATGGTTGTTGAGAGTTGCAATGCGCCGTCTATTGTCCAAAGGTGCAAAATTTGATCACCAATGCAAGGGCTAAGGAACACTGAAATTGCAAAACTAATCAACGTTAACCTGTCTAAATAGCAAACTCCTGCAGATGGTACCATTATAGCAAGAATAATTGCTTTTTATTTAATTTGTTTATCTTTCTTACGCTCTTTCCACCATATTGGAAAACAGTCGCAATGTTGCCGACTTAAAGTGTCGCTATCGGTTAGGTTGCATTACACCGATCTTTTGCTCATCGTGATTGACGATGAAGCCTAAGTCGATAACGATTTTCAAATATGAACACTGGTCCAGATTTCAATATAAAAATGTCAACAAGAATAGTGTGTTTTTGAAACATCGTCGTGTTTTTTAGGGTACTTGCGAAGGATAACGTCCGTAGATTGCCATTCAGGTAAATTTAACATGTTTTTGAAGTTTATTAATTGCTTTCCTCAATTTCTCACGAATGACGTCTGTTTACGGATGCGCACTGATCAGCTGCGGAGAACTGCACTTGTGTTTATGAAGGGGTGCATATGGACTCCCAGAGCCGCCAAAGCAAACATTATCAAAGGCTCTGGGAGTCCGTTTACATGGACTAACGGGGACCCTGGCCGACCCCAGCGTTTAAATGCGTATTATTGTTTTGCATTTCGAGTAACAACGAATAAGGCCACGCTACGCCCCTGCCAGATCTATAAGTACCCACATTTGTTTGCAAGCGGAGTTTCATTGTTTTTGAAATGTGTATATATATCTGATGTTATTCACTGACCAGTTAATTGATGAAAAGCCGCAAGTTTGTTCGTCTTTTATTTGGAATTTTCTTATTCCGAAACTCAACAAAACCGCTACCTGTAAAAACATTTTTCAGCGCAGACAAAATCGCTCGTGCTTCCAGCTTCACGAAAACCCGGCTCAATTTATGATGCACTTTTTGCCAAGTAGTTTCGTAATCAAGAGATACTAACAACCGAGTTACAGTAACAATGATACACATGTCGAAACTATCTTGAAGATAAATTGGTAAGCATATACACTTCATTTCACAGTCGGTTGATTAGTCATACATGTATTAATATTTGACCAGCTGCAAATAACATAGAACGTCGTTTGTTGGTTTTATTATTCAAAAGTCTCAAAAATGTCGTTAAGTGTTTATGTTAACCTATTTTACACGCTATTTATAACATTGTTTTTGTGTGTGATACGCATTTTATGAACTAAAATTATGATTTATAATTGAGTCTCGCTCTGGGAAAACGGGGCGTAATGCATTAGCGTAAAGTGTCGTCGCAGATTAGCCTGTCCAAACAGGCTAATCAGGGACGACACTTTTCGCCTTTATTGGATTAACGCTATGAAGAGATTTCCTTTAAACGAAAAATACCATAAAAGCGGAAAGTGTCTTTCCTGATTAGCCTTGCAAGGCTTATCTGGAACGACAATTCACGCAAATGCATTTAGCCCAGTTTTCCAGAGCGATCATTTACAAAAAAAAAATGAATCGATTTTTTTATCCGTTACTTCATGGGAACTTGCTTCAAAATATACGAGCATATANAAGTTTGTTCGTCTTTTATTTGGAATTCTTTTATTCCGAAAGACAACAAAACCGCTACCTGTAGAAACATTTTTCAGCGCAGACAAAATCGCTCGTGTTTCTCGCTTTACGAAAACCCGGCTCAATTTATAATGCGCTTTTTGCCAAGTAGTTTAGTAATCAAGCGATACTTACAACCGAGTTACAGTAACTAATGATACACATGTCCAAACTATCTTGAAGATAAATTGGTAAGCATATACGCTTTATTTCACAGTCGGTTGATAAGTCATATTAATATTGGACCAGCTGAAAAAAAACATAGAACGTCGATTGTTGGTTTTATTATTCATAAGTCTCAAAAATGTCGTTAAGTCTTTATATTAACCTATTTTACACGCTATTTATTACATCGTTTTTGTGCGTGATACGCATTTTATGAACTAAAATTATGATTTATAATTGAGTCTCGCTCTGGGAAAACGGGGCGTAATGCATGAGCGTAAAGTGTCGTCGCATATTAGCCTGTCCAAACAGGCTTATCAGGGACGACACTTTTCGCCTTTATTGGATTAACGCTATGAAGAGATTTCCTTTAAACGAAAAATACCATAAAAGCGGAAAGTGTCTTTCCTGATTAGCCTTGCAAGGCTTATCTGGAACGACAATTCACGCAAATGCATTTAGCCCAGTTTTCCAGAGCGATCATTTACAAAAAAAAAATGAATCGATTTTTTTATCCGTTACTTCATGGGAACTTGCTTCAAAATATACGAGCATATATATAAGGCATTTAATTAGTCGCAAGTGTCGCTCGCGGCATGTGAAACATGGTAAATAATATCTTCATTTGGTTCTAGTTACCGCCTATTTACAACATGTTGTTTATTTGTTGAAAGCCGCGTTTAAGTGACATTGTCTTCGAAACTTTTGGCGTAAAACTTTTACTACACATTATAGACGTATGCTTTTTAAAGAAATGGTTTATGTGTGTTAATGTTTTTTAAACTATGTAAATGCTTAAATATATAGTTAAATGTTGATAAATAAACGTGTTTTTCTCAATTTATTTAAGTAAACTGATTCTTTGATTACTACTTTACTTCTCTTCTTTCGAATATAAATTAATGTGTGAAAGTATTTATCTACATTAAAATTTAAGAAATGTTCAAGTGTTTATAAAGTATACCATTCATAAAAGATATGGAGATGTATATAGATAGTGTGGTATTTTTTTTTATTAAGCTACTTTTAGCAGAAAGGACGAAGTAAGTTTTCACGGCGCACTTGTTTTTTTTACAGACAAGCATGCGTATTTATATTGTATTACATTCGGTAAATAGTATTTATTAGTATACGAAACATAACATTAAATACAGACATATATACCAATACATAATGTGCAACCTGTTTATTGTAAGGCTATACAACTCAGCTAACTCCTGATGGGATCGTGATTTTCGATCAGTTCATGAATGCAAACAATTGTCTTAAATGCCGACCAAAACTGATCAGAAGTATCGATATCAACTTTTTTATGCGTAGATATATATGTTTAATATTCGATGCAAGTTAACATTTTACATCATGCCGAAATTTACATTTGTATTTGAAAAAGATTTTTTTTTTTTTTTTTTTTTTTTTTTTTTTTTTTTTTTTTTTTTTTTTTTTTTTTTTTTTNGCATCATTTAATCTAGATTTAACAAGAGATAAAAAGCACTTATCATCGGTAAATAGTATTTATTAGTATACGAAACATTACATTAAAAACAGACATATATACCAATACATAATGTGCAACCTGTTTATTGTAAGGCTTTACAACTCAGCTAACTCCTGATGGGATCGTGATTTTCGATCAGTTCATGAATGCAAACAATTGTCCTAAATGCCGACCAAAACTGATCAGAAGTATCGACATCAACTTTATTATGCATACATATATATGTTTACTATTCGATGCAAGTTAACATTTGACATCATGCCGAAATTTACATTTGTATTTGATTTTTTTTTTTTTTTTTTTTTTTTTTAGATAGTTAATATTAATAGATCTACACGGTATATTAAATTTTACTTAACGAGTCAAGTTTTTTTCGAACCATTCATTCCTTTGTCAGAAACATAAAAGTATTCCACGGTGGGGTGGCACATTAACGGGAGTGTTCCAGAGTTAGTCTATTCCGCTTGCAAGAGCACGTGACAATATTTTTGAATGCTGACCGGAATCTGACACTTTTCACTACGAAGACAATCCAGTTCAGACTGGAATTAACGACTCCTAGACTGGCAAACCAGCTTTTGGCAATGAGGACTTTATGGTCGCGCGAGGGTACCAGACTAACGATGCAATATGGCGCCCAACATACTATGAATAATCCCGATATGATCAGCAAATTACGAGTCCTTCTTAGCTCTCGTTTTACTTTTTGTCGGTAAAGTCGCCTGCAAGTTTTCGTGAACTTGCTTAAACTGTTCCGAGCAACATGAACGAGAAATATAAAGAATGACGTACTTAGTATCACACATATGAGTGTTATAACGTTAAACACCGTCAAATAGCCGCTGGGAAACACCGTATTGGTGCGGCACTCAAAATGGACGCTGCTCGCCGTTGGTAAGTTTGTGTAAAAAGGAGAGAATCCAAATATCCCTACGACGATCCAAGCAAAGATCATCACAAAGTAGACCCGCCTTGTGGTGAATAGTTTATGGTGACGAAACGGGTTGACTATGGCATCAAATCTCTCCAAAGACAATAAAAACAAGTTAACCACAGACGCCAACACGGAGGTGTACATGATGCAAACGTGCCAAAAACAGAACTGGACGGAGCCGGAGTGCCGCGTGGACGTCAGGCTGACAAGGTTCATGGGAATCGCGACCAACCCAACTAGGAGATCCGCCGCCGCCAAGTTTCCTACTAGCACGAAGGCCTTCACGCGACGGAGTGCCCGGTACTGCACGAGCGCCATGAGGATAAGTGCGTTTCCAAACACTGTCGGGATGACCAGGATGGACTCGATGATGAAGAAATAGAGGTAGTAGGCTCGTACAAGCTTACGGACGTCGGAAAACTCATCTTCTTGGAACAGATCCGGGACTATAACTGCTGACTCGGTATCATACGTAGTATTCCATTTCGAAGCAATTCTTGTTTCCATTAATTGGTTCATCATCCACGTATTTTATCAATTACATCTTTAAACTGCACGTAAGCACTGCTTGTTCGCAACGAAATGTATGTACCTGTAGATCAGAATATTTTGCTAAAACTCTTCATACAACCGAGCAAAACTTAACAGGAAAATTAATTATAAACTCCGAAAAATGTTCGTACATATGCACGGAAAATCCTGCTTTCATGGTTGTGCTTATATAACCTGTGAGTGCGCTTCAAAGTGACAACCGAATAAAAACATGTACGAACGTGTTGATAAATGCCGTCTTGACAAAGTAGGATTACTCTTAGTATACCGCCATCACTCAGAAAACTAAACGTTGATGGGCGGCCAGTTCTGACAAGCGCGCTGTAAATGTGTGTGCCGTCATTTATTATAAAAAAAAAAACGAGGTTAAAAGCTTTAATATCTATGGTGTACGGGCCGCTCCAAAAGTCTAAACCGTCTGATACGATCGTATCAGACGGTTTAGCAAGAACCGTATCATACGGTAGGACCGATTGTACGCTTAACTGATTGATGCGAAACCGTATGATACGATTCGTATCATACGGTTTAGCGTAAACCGTATCATACGGTATACATTGAATAAATCTTTCTATAGTCGCAAAACCGTATGATACGGTTCTAGCTAAACCGTCTGATACGATCGTATCAGACGGTTAAGACTTGAGGACCGGACCGGATAATACCCATCATAAACCGTCTGATACGATCCGTATCGTACGGTTTCGGATCAGACGGTTTAACGTACCAACCGGTCCAAAAGTCTTAAAAGCGTATCATACGGTTTAAAGCGTATCATACGGTTTATAAACCGTCTGATACGGCTCTAGCTAAACCGTATGATACGATTCAGACTTTTGAACCGGTCCGTTCACCATAAATATCGTGTATTATACATTAATCATAGTGCGATATAACCATATTTAGTCGGTCAAAGTAGTCGTAACACCGCGACCGAATTATGGTCTAAGCTACAAAAACAAGGAACAAGAACATAATTAATAAAGGAACAAGAACATGATAAAACGTATTTTTTTTTTGCATTATCCAAACGAGTATCTAGGGACATTTAACAAACAAAATGATTGATCGGGCTGATCTGGCATACAGAAATCGCATGACGGTCATGCTAAGGTACGTCTAATAGAGCGCTGCACTTCAAATCCGAGGACAGTGGGTTAGTTCCGCGGCCCTAATACATTATTGGTGATGGTATTGGTCATGAAATCCTTTACACCACGTCTGATTCATGTAGGTCAGTTGACATAAGTATGTGCACTTAGGGAAGGTAAACCAGCTATCCCAGGAAATATTTGAGTTGGTCAACTTTCCACCCTGATATGACTGAAATACTGTTGAAAACGGCGAAAAAATTAACTAAACAAAACAAATTAGGGCAAAGGAAAAGGAATACATGTGAAGCACGGAAGTCAAAGAGGGACCAAAGAATAGTAATTATAAAAAACAAATATATTCTTGCTAAGATGTTTATGTTTATAAGTGTGCTCGGGCAATACGTGTTATCCAAATTCGGGTAAACAATTCTAATTCAATTGATTGATATTGGGGGTAATGACAATATAAACGAACACAAACTTGTCATTTGAAAAATAAATACAGTGTTCGCTATTTTCTTAGATAAAGTTCGTATCATTTGCCCATCTTTAACATTTTGACAAATGAATATTTATATTTGCGTCTATATAAAGTATTATAACATAATTATGTATAACATGAGACTGACCTGTTTGAAGAATAACACAAAGTGCTGTTAACTGTTTTTTAATTCGATCGATTAATTTTATATAATTAAATAATGTTGTCAAAATAATTTAAAACAAAGTAGTTCTAAATGTGTTCACTGTCAGCACGTACAACAGTAAATCGTGGCGTGGCTCAAAACGAACATGTGGGATCAAGGTCAAAACATTTACTTTTCATCAAATGTATTCATTAAACAAACGTCTTTGAGTTTAACTCAACTGTTATTAATTTAACGGTCATATTTTATAATGAAATAAGCTGAAACTTCGGCAGCCATTTTCCCTTGTACTGAAACTTCGGCAGCCATTTTCCCTTATACTGAAACTTCGGCAGCCATTTTCCCTTATACTGAAACTTTTGCAGCCATTTTCCGTTATACAGAAACTTCGGCAGCCATTTTCCCTTATACTGAAACTTCTGCAGCCATTTTCCCTTATACTGAAACTTCGGCAGCCATTTCCCCTTATACAGAAACTTCGGCAGCCATTTTCCCTTATACAGAAACTTCGGCAGCCATTTTCCCTTATACTGAAACGTTTCCTCCAATAAAGGAACTCGTGACATCATGGTTAAACATACAGATCAGAAGCCGTATAAAAATATTGTGTTACACAGCAAATGGGTGACAAGATAGTACATTTATTAAAATCAAACATGAATGTTGTTTTATAGTATGGAAACAAATTACCGTTTCACAGATAATGATATAATCAATATTATCAAAACAATAATGAACACAACTTATTTCACAACTCAAACTATGTATAACATTAATGTGTTACCACTCACATTATGTTCATCATTATGTGTATATATTATACGCAATAATTAACAAAGAACAGAGCAGAACCAACAGAAACGCTTATTATAGTCCTAATGACTTGAGTACTTTACTTAATATTACTTTATAATGTAAGAAAGATGAACCGTTTATTTTCATTGACAAATCACCACCATCACATTCTTCATACGCTGGTTCCAAACCAGATTCATTATTCGTGTGAATGAGAATTAGTTCGAAGTTCTTATCGACAATATTTACAATAATCTGACAATAGCCATCTCCAATTCGATTGTAGACTGTGTATTAAGCTCTAGCGATATACACTGCATCTTATTAGTTGGAAGTTGAAGGGCAAATTAAATTTAATGTAAAAAAATGACACATAAAAACACACTAATATTGTTGTTTTCCTTTTTTGTTAAACTGTGAGCTATGGTCACATGCGGAACACAAAACTAAAACACCTACTTTGACATTTCAAAACGGCCCAAAACAATGTAGAGATAACCGCTGGAATTCACATATTGTTCTACCGTTATTAGAGACTGACTCTGTATCTTATTTTAAAGCGATTTACTGCAATGCATAAATATTGCTGATCAACACATTGAGTTAATTATGGACACCTTATTTTGGCTTATTTTTGGACACCTCGCCAGGCACGGCTCACTGTGGAAGACTTTGCACCAGGGCTAGTTAGAGAGAGGTAGCTGTCGCGGCCGTCAGAAAAAAATGCTGTATGGACCATGTGAAAAATTGGATGTCCCTCCCCTTGGATGATCAACTCCAAGCAGCACACGACAGACGTGACTAGCGTAGGATGATTGTATCTTTAGGATCCCTCATTTCTCCAAAGGCCAGACCGATGAAGGGAATGATGATTATGACACCAAATTCGGTATTTAGTTATTTATGACAATACAATGGAATTATTTTATTAGCTTTCGAAAACAACCGGTGTGTAGTTGATTCGTTTAAAATTGTTCGAGTTACATAGTTTACAGTAAAGATGGTCTAGTTTTACGGCAAACGAAGTTGAACTCCTTGTCTCTATTAAAGCATTTATATATGTAAAAAAAAAGTATGGGCTTCCCTCCTGTGGCTCAAACCCAACGGATGCATCATTTACGTTCGCCCACTTGCAACTGTACACGTGATGACAAAGATGCCGAGCATACGCTTGCCACTTTAGAACCTTGTTCTTCAGGCAATACCACTTGATGTACTTTTTTAGGTTTTCTTGACACGGTTAGTAACTTTCCTTTAACACCCCAATATGATCAGGAGCTTGGTAATTGTCCACAAATTCCTCATGCGACTGTTCGAATTTTTAGAAAAGATGTTTTCTTTTTCAAATATAGTTCTTGAAAAGTTTCTGCATGTTCCCTAGACATCATGTTTTCTTGTAATACTTTGCTTATTCTCGGTAAATCTATATGTTCTGCTCTCACTCTCCTCATGTGATCCGAGTCACACACTGACATTGTCTTCTTCTGCTTCGGATTATTATTCGACAATTATTGCGAAGTCTAGGATAATTAAAATGTGTCTTTGTGTCTATGTGTATTTATGTCAATGACCACACTTAAGTATCTTATAATAGATACAATAATGGCGAAAGCAATTATACGTTTACCATTATGGCATTTTATTTATATAATACATTCATGTTATTTATCACAAATTTATATCAAATTATATGTATAAATAATTTACAGTGTTTCTTAAACAAAACAATTTAAATCATAATTAATTAATAACTAAATATCCAATTTATTAAGAATGTCACTTGTTATGTATCTGCAATTACATGGCGTCAAACAAAACATCACGCGCGAAAATTAAGTTTAAGCATTGTTAAACATAAAACATGGATAATATTGAATCAATTCTTTGCATGGGTCTCGCGCTGACTTGTGAATCAACCCGTGTCATCACTTGAATCGACCCTTGTCATCACTTGAATCGACCCGTGTCATCACTTGAATCGACCCTCGTCAGCGATCTGAACGCTGTTACAAGTAAACACATCACACCCATTAGACCATCAATCTAGTGCATTACCAAACCTGACATTCCTTGCTCACCTAGACAACTCAAACAATTATAATGCAACAAACAGCGTTATAGCTCCACTTCTTGTAAGCACGAACGCTGATTAGATGGAAGCGGGTGGCAGATGGTGCAAAGGATTGAATTTTGATTAGACGGCATAGTAATTTCTTGTCCGAGAATACTTTTCAGTATTACATTTGTTTAAGGGTCTTGTTCCCAAATTTGTGTCGTAGGGTGCATTTTTATGAACTCCTTAAAAAAAAGATTTCATTAATATATATATATATATAAGCGAATGAACACTAATGGTTGAGTAGGAAATATATTAGAAATATCGTTTACAAATCGAAAATGACAAAATTATAATCTGTTTGGAGCGCTTTGAAACATGTAGCACCTACATCATGTCGTAAACAAGTAGCTCAGCTGCGTCCCCACGTAACAGAACTTTTTTGAGCAACTTTTGTGATGGTTCCAAACTTGGCCGGGATATTCTTAGCACAAATGTTCTGAGAAAGCTGCATGATGATTGGAAATAAATGTGATCGTAAAGTGTTCACAAGGTTGCAATAAAGCAATATAATAAAAACTGGCTCACCCTGTGGCTGCAATTTTTTTTAATAGACCGGAAGCATTTCCAATCTCGCCGAGATATCATAAGAACACAATGTCTAAGCAAGTTTCATGATGATAAAAAGTGTGACTTCTAGAGTGTGCACAATTGTTACCTAAAATTATCTAGTTTTTAATCCCACGTCACCATTTGAACTCGGCAGAGTGTGTAACATAACCGCGTATGCATAGTAATTATTCTTATATCATAANTCCCTCCCCTTGGATGATCAACTCCAAGCAGCACACGATAGACGTGAGTAGCGTAGGACGATTGTATCTTTAGGATCCCTCATTTCTCCAAAGGCTAGACCGATGAAGGGAATGATGATGATGACACCAAATTCGGTATTTAGTTATTTATGACAATACAATGGTACTGATGTTAATTTTCCCTCGTAAATTATTAAGGAAAAAAATGAACTGACAATTAATATATCCATACATAAATAGAAAACAAAAACTAATATTTCATTATTGCTTCATTAATTATTTTTAAATACATGTAATTGTATATTTTATAAATATATTTTTTAAACACAATTAAACACTTAGTACGATACCTAAAACCCTACCATGATGGACCTCACCATCAGTGTCTAAATTGTAACCCATCGCGCCGCCAGTTGCGAAAGGACAACGGATACGGACGCTGCAAACCATGCATAATAAACTATTCCAATACTATGGCGTTTCTTGTGGAAACAAACAAATCACAGCGACGAATAACCCCGTCGATGGTGTCCAATTATGGTTGTCTACGTCCTTAATGACAACAAATCGTTAAGAGAGGGTTACACAAATAATTTATTATGTAAAACACCAATGTAATAAAACAAACTTAAAATTGTATTACATTGACACGTGTCCAATGTTTTGTTTAACATATCAAACAAAATATCAAGTGTACAATGTTATAGAAGAAATGACCGAAAATATAACAGATACATATATACCAGGAAAGAAAAAAATGGGTACGAAGAATGACTTGAATATGTTTGGAAAAGTAAATATTTCAAATGTTACGGTGACTTAATGTTCTTGTGTTCATTGTTAAGTTGTTTAGGCACACAGTTTAAAACGCATTTGCTCTTAACTAATATCAAGACTAGTATCTCAATAAAAATCAAATTATAAAATAACGATAATAATATCTCGTACGGTACTTTATTGCATATTATATAGTTTTGCAATAAAGCTGTTTGGACTTCTCGTTATTTGCTATGCGGCGCTGTAAACGTTAGACGTATCTGTTGCTTTCCATCAATATTACACGCGCAAAACGAACAAGAATGGACATGGTCGAGTGTTATGAAAATCCTATATTTATCTTATAAGTGCATTGACGTTTACATAATTATTGCTTTCTAAGAACAAAATATACTGGAAAATCAGACGTTCGTGATTTTTAAATATTTTGTTTTAGTCAACATGTTCAGAATGACATACTAGACCAAAATAAATTAAGTAAATTCGTACTAAATTGTATTTTAAAACGACAACACGGAACAAGTAGCTTAATTAGCTTCATAGAAGATAACACAACACGCTGCGACGAATATCGAAATACCGGTACACTACATGGTACAAATAACTGTAAAATGTTCTAAATACATTATAAGGCATAAGGACATGAATACCTTAATTATGTTGTATCAAATACTTAAATGCATATAAAGCTCCAATTACTATTGATGACCACATTTTGAATGTTTAAAATAAATGGATATTGAACAGTTTGTCCTAATTGGAGGCAGTCGTGATAAGGAATTGTTCGGTTTGTTTTTAATTTCAACACCACTAAGTAGGGATCTATAGTAGGCATGTATGTACACAATACAATCATTTAATAAGATCAATCAAATGATAAGCGGATGTATGTATCATCAGCATCGTAGAGATGATTGTGACCATTGAACTCTCATGAACTCACATTATTGCGCTGACTGATGGGCTGTTCAACATATATATGAGCCTCGCTCTGTGAAAAGGGTGTTTACTGCATGTGCGTGGAGTTTCGTTCCAGATTAGCCTGTACAGTCCGCACAGGCTAATCAGGGGCAACTCTTTTCGCTTTTATGGCATTTTTCGTTTAAGGGAAGTCTATTCTAAGCGAAAATTGTCTCCTCTGATTAGCTGTGCGGACTGCACAGGCTAATTTGGGACGACACTGAACGCACATGCATTAAACCTTCTTTTCACAGAGCGAGGCTCAATAACGTTTACACGATAACGCCTATTCGCGTGCGTCATTGTTCATATGCACTGATTGTAAAGTTGTTTGTCTATCTACGCAGTTTGATGTATCTTATATACGACGCCATGCATGCAACGGTTTGTGATCGATGGTGGCAAAATAATCACAGAGATCCAGCAATGCAAAAAGAATGCTCCCCAAACTGGTTAATGACACTTTTGCACCTAAAATATTGAGTTTTCTGATCATTCTATTGAGTTAAATAATTAAATAACCATACATCAAATGTGTTGTAACTGGAATTTGTAAAGTTAAATCATTTGAAAAATGTACTAAAAATGTTAGATAACGGTATTCACAATTAAAGTATCCCAAATTGTGAAAATTATGTGTTATTTTACTTTTTTGCCATTCAAAAATTATGAACTATACGGAAAGACAAAAACTAAAATAATTATTGAAGGCCATCAGAAAGTATTCAACTGGTCGACGGAACTGTCCCCCAAAAAATAAAGCGATTATAAAAAAAAGGATATACAAATAGTTTTATTCCATTTTCGATGTAATCAGAGGCGAACGAAAAGCGCAGTGTTAACACAATATTTGGTGTATATACGCCAACAGTTTCAGCCAAAGGCATTCAAAGTGTTATATATTGCCAACAGTTTGCTCCTAATACAATCGGATCCGGTTAGTCCTTGAATGTACAAAGTAATTGTTCCTATCTATTCTTGACTTGTGTAAATGGTTGTTACTCATGAATTATTAAATAAGATAAAAGTATAGTTCTGCAACAAATTCTTTAATTCTGTAAGTTTTAATAACTCGAGGCCTATATTGAACAATCAATAGTCTGTTTTAAGAAGATTTCAAATCATAACTGTGAAGGCGATAAACGGTGCATTAGTGTTCATAACTTTTTGTCACGTATGTTTGCTATTATGTATAAGGCTTATAATAAGCTCATGAAGAGAAGCAGGATCTATTGGCCTTTGTTTTTTTTTTGCGGAGGCATAACTTCATTACTATAAAAAGGATTATAAAGAAAATCATATTTAGTGATAGAGGATAGAGACAAGAAGTGAAGAGTACAAGAACCCTCTCTTCAATATTTTCGAATGATTGTCCATTTACTATTTTTCCGGTTTATAGCATAGCTTCATATGGTCAATTTCTTGAAAGACGCATTGCTAAAAAGTATATACGAGATTAAAATGAAACTGTATATAATGATTAGGGACGTTGAGAGGGTATGCAGAGTGCAAGGACTGTAACTATGTCTTCAATATTTACGGAATATTCAATATTTTATATATTCAATATTTATATTTCATTGTTCGAAGCACAACTTAAAAGTATTGAATGGATTGAAAATAAAACCACATAATCGATATATAATGTTGATAAAACAGTGCAAAGAACAAGAACAACAATACTCTCCTCAATAGTTTTGAAGTAATAATGTCGAAGTTCTTCGGAACTATGATATGAACTATGTATTTATTCATGAACTGTATAACCATGAACAAAACAAATGTATACATAAATATGCAATAAACGACATAAAAAACATTTCATGTGGTGTATACGCGACTGTCAAGCGACTATGAATTGAACCATGAACAAAAACAACAATTATACTTTTATTTTAATTATGTAGAAACGGAAATGTTCAACCTTAATTTTCATAATCAGGAAAAACGCCGAATACCATTTTATAACGATATTTCTTTACTAATGTGATTGGTTTCACAAGTTCCTTTTAATGGATATAGCTTGGCATCATTAAAGGGACTGTAAACCACGAATGACGAAAAAAGAAAAGTTCTAAAATACCGTATTTTTTACAATTATTAGTTTATATTGATAAAAATATCACGACTGGAATATTACATTACTCGAAAAAGTTCATATTTTCAGTACATTCGGTAATACAATTGCGCGATGTGAAATCGAAAGTACATCGCGAAAAAAGGGGACATAACGATATACACACTATAAATAACGCAAGTATATTGATCATTTTATATATAAAATATATACAATTCACTACGCATGCACAATTTGCATTCCTGGGTTTACCACGTGACGATGATGATCAATCTACTTGCGTTATTTATAGTTAACTNAAATCATATTGCATTTTATATTGCGAATTGACTGACTTTATTGAGATATTGTTTTCTAAATTATATAGCAACTAAAAAATGCAATGCTTACTATGAATTTTCATATGTTATTTTATCAGTCTAGACACACCATGCTCAATTCAAACTGAAGTGTATAGCAATTGCAATACGTGTAAGTGGTAGAGGTTTACATACACATTTAGTTATATTTCGTAGTTCTTAGTTCTACGTTATCAAAACGAAGTCCGTTTTTAATTTATTTCTAAATATCAACAGTGTAATTTCTTTATAGATTGCTATTGCGACGATGACTGTGAGTTCTACGATGACTGCTGTTTCGAAAGCGGTAACTCCACAGAACGGCATGGGAATGAAGAGTGTCTATATCCATTGTCAGATCAAAATATTGACATTGATAATGTCTTCGAAGCGTTTTACATGGTGACCAATTGCAACAAAACAATTAACTGCTATGATTTGCAGCAAAATCCATGGGGTCCTATCCTGCCTGTGTTTTCGCCCAGTCGTCACAAAATCTACATGAATAAGCAATGCGCATTATGCAATGGTGCTAATGACGGCAAAGAGTGGGATTCTTACGTACTATTCAACAATCTTAGTCCATCGGATATTGACACCATCTTCTCCGCCATCAAATTTAGAACCTTTACAGCAAACTGCCATGCGCATTTTATTTACCCTAAAGATGAAATGTACACGTTAAGAAAATTGCAATGCTTTAAAAGGGCACCAATTAATTCATGTCCGAAGAAAACTGCTTGGGGAGACTTGTAAAATACCGTCAGTATATAAATAGGATGGACGTACGGGCGGACAAGAGCAAATAGTCATGTCCGTCTCTGAAATACGGGACCTAAAAACAACCATATATTGTTAATTCAGAAAGTTAACTGATGAAATATTTTACCTTGAATTGGACGAGGATTGTGTATAAGTTTCGATGATACGTGATGGAAAATAATTATATAAGACGTCACCATCATGAGCATCGACAGACAGTATGATACGATCACAGAATAGACGTAATTAAGAACGACTTTGTCGACAATCTTGGTCCACAGATGACATCCGTGTTCATCTACAGCGTATTTTGACTGGAAGGCCAAAATAAGTGCGACCAGAAATACAAGCACTATTAAGTGTTTTATTTTTCTTCCCAGTACGTAATCTCCATCGTGTCTTGTAACGTGTTCGCATTGAATAATGCTAAGAAGGGCCGGTAGAAAACATCCTGAAAAAATGGATACAAATGATAACGTTTCCTGCACAATGCAAAGGCCAAAAGTTATATTTGATGTTTCTAGTAACATCGTCAATGCAACAGGAATGCACGCTGTAATGGTAATAGCGTTTTTCAAAGACATCGCGATAAGCACTGGATTCAGATACGCAGTTCCAATCTTCTTTTTCACAACGGCATAAAGTATAAATCCATTACAGACTGGTCCAAACAAACACACGACAACCATAACGACCAAAGACGCACCATACTCCAGAGATGAAAATTACTGAAACGAAACAGTGAAATTGAATAAAGTAACAAACTAATTGTAATAAGGAAAACTAATGAAAAATTAAAGAACGCATAAATCTGTCACGTGTATTAATTTACAAACAAATATGGCAATAACAAATATCTTAATCAGATTAATAAAACAGAGAAATATATCAATTGTAAAATGTAACAAAATAGTATAATTTAATGAGGAATTTACTGTATTATAATAAAACAGAAATATAACTTATGTTTTAAAGTAAAACTTATAAGAAGGAAGGAATTGCAATGGCATATAGCAGTAAATATATTGAATTCATTTAATCACATTTTATTTATTGCTTTTCATCAATAATTGCAACATTAAATATTTTATGAATATTGTTAAATGTTATAATACACAAATACCTAAACACTTCTTCATGGTGCTCCTCGCCATCCGTGTCTGAAATGTTATCCATTGCGCTGCCACGTGTGAACTGACAATGACTACATACGCTAAACACCATTCATGGTTGTTACAGCACGATATATCTTCAATTCCATTGTCTTTCTCGCGGAAACAAACAAATCACAGCGACGAATGGCATCGTCGATGATGTGCAATAATAGCATTGTAATTAAGAAGCTCTATAAGATGACAAGTTATTGTTGTTATCCACTGTTTAAACGGAATACCAATTATAAACATAAAATGCTTTAAACTGATATCATCGCCTTAAAACGGTCGATGCAATTGAATTTAGGTTTAAACTGGTTTTATGGCTAGCTAGACGTGAGGTCCACAGAATCAATCACAAAATCATTAAACGATTATAATCAAAATTACCTATGAAGACAGAAAAGAAAACATGAATGCTAAAACGTGACGCTTTAATTAAATACTGCACGTCACAGAGCAGAAATAGCTTAACTGCTTACAGCCTCTGGAGACCGATATATGACAACATTGACGATGTGCATTAAAGGCAACACAAGTTAACAGAACATAAAATGAACATAAAATACATATAATGTATAATGAAAAACAACACTGTAATAAAAGTTAATATCATATAACCGATAAATGTAGCATATGAATGTTTTCAAAAATCAGTCTAATAAGGAAAATATCTTATAGAATTTAACAAAGATATTTTACGAATCTACAATCAAATAGAACGACTTCATGAACGACAGTATAATTTATTTTTAATAAATATGTATCAAGAAACAAAACAATTTAATAAAGCCAGGCATGAAACTGAATACATACTTAATAATATCAAATGTTATCGTGAATATAAAATGGCGCCGTAGCTAGGTTTTGAATGCACACAATTGAAAATTCAAATAGGTTTAAGAAGTATCAAAACCAATTTATCTCAACAAAAAATGAAATTTAACCCATGTATGCCTAGCGTCTAGGGCCTTGGCAAACAGCGTAGACCCAGATGAGACGCCGCATGATACTAGACATCCCTAATTTTGGAAATAAATTGATCCAATTGAGAAGGATGTGAGATTCCACTAGGCATATATGGGTTAACCTCCCATTCGTTTTTTATGGATCATTTGATTGTTTTATTGCCATTGAGGATTTCTGGATATTTTCAATATCTTGCTATACAATTTAGAAGTATCCGTTCCTTTTAATCAATAGCTGCTCAAACAATGTGATAAAGAAATGGTCATCAACAACCAAACATATGCGAGTGGTTGTAAATAGTTAACGGAAAATCAAATTCCAATAAGTCCAGACTGTCAAGGTCTACTTTATCATATTCGATATTTATCGTTCGCATTGGTTCTATATGTCTCTACTGCATGGTATCTACTGATATAGTTAATTTTTATTTGTATTTGAATAACAAAAATAAAAAGCACACATACATTGCGTTGCAGGATTGGAACGAAAACTGTGCAATTTGCTTTATTTAAAATATACCTTCGTTGTAATTTTTCTTTAACGGTCTTCTACGTATATATGATTTGACTTTCTGGGAACATACTGGGTAAAATGACTTTCGCAAGAGCCAAAGTACCCATGTGTTTAACCTGTAATTTCACTTCATCGTACATGGATCGAATAAGTGTTAATAGTTTACCGTCGATGCCCGCATTAATCATCTTACTCCATAATTGGCCGCGATTGATGACGTCATATGCTTTCCGGTAGTCAATATAACAACAGTATAGTTTACCTTTATTCTGAAACTGTTTTTCTATAAGTGCATTAAGAATAAATATTGCATCGACCGTGCTACAGTTTGGTTTAAAGCCGAATTGTGCATCCGTTAGAATGTCATTCGTTTCTGCCCATTGTTTAAGACGTTCATTTAATATGCTTGTAAACAATTTCGCAAAACAACTTATTAAAGTAATTCCCCGATAGTTATTTGGATCTGATATGTCCCCACGTTTATGAATTGGTATTATAATACCAGATGACCAGCTGCGCGGAAAACGCTTTTTATCAAGTATGTAGTTAAACAATATTTCTAACGGCCTGACGATTACATCGATTGTTTCAGTAAAATATTCATATATAATATTGTCATGCGCATGAGCTTTATTGTTTTTCAACCGTTTGGTTGCCCTTATAATTTCTTCTGTCGATATAGGATTATCGAGTTCGGGGTACGAGGGTTCTGTGTTTAACCTATTGTCAAATTCATGTAAAAAAGTATCGGAATCAAACGAATTTATATTTAGGTCACCTTCGTCCGCTAATTTACTGAAATAATCGTGGAATTCGATTAACGGTATCGTATTTGAGTTTTGTGATGTAGTTTTACGTTTAAATAATTTCCAAAACTCACGGGGTGATTTCCTTCTCATAGTGTTCATATGCTTGCTTTGATCAGTGTTGTACTTTAATTTAGTTTTTCTACAAGTATACTTATAATCCTTTTTCGATGCAATCATTTGTTCTCGTGTACGCTCGTTTTTGTTAAGATTATACTCGTATATAGCTCTGGTACATTGAGATTGTTTGGTTTTACATTCTTCGTTAAACCACCTTTGTTTATTTTTATCATTATCTATAAACCCTTTACTTTCAAGATTTATAGTGCGCTTAAAATACTTTTCTCCTTTAGAATTTAAGTAATTCGAAAATTCTCCCACTAGGATATCCGGATCAGAGTTTGAATCAATTTGTGATAATAACATGTGTTCCAGATTATGTACATCGCACGAAACATCACGAAGAAAGTCGCATTTGTTCTCGGGTTTCCATTTAAAATAAACAATCGGATTAATATTACTAGTTGAAACAGCGTTATTCGTGCGGAGAGCAAATGTCAGCGGCGCATGGTTCGAGAATTCCGTGAAATCGTTAACGGTAAAATCTAAAATGTCCGTAAAATTGGTGTGCGCAGTTAATAAATAATCAACTAAGCTTTCACCATTATGTGTATAGCACGTTATTTTACCTATATTTTGATCGTTATGTAAACGTCCGTTCACGATACGAATATTAGTCGCTTTACAAATATCTAACAGGTTGTCTCCAAATCGATTCGTAGTAAGGTCACAAGTTGAGCGTGGGATTAAGGTTTCAATATCTGGGACAGTATCAAAATCGGTATCGCTTATATACCTATCATTTTCGATGTAATCGGCTTTATTTCCCGTTCGCGAGTTTGTGTCTCCAGTTAAAAATACCTTTCCTTTGGTTTGATAAAAATTAATATCTAATTCAATAGTTTGAAAAATATCATAAGTATACAAAGAGTGAACAGGGGAATTTTCAGGTGCAATATATACAACACATAAATATACATCTGATTCAATATTAAAAAACATTTTATCTAATTTAAGCCAAACAATGCAATCAATGTCATTTTTTACTAATGTAACACCTTTACGAATATTGTCTTTAATGTAAATCACAATACCACCACTCGAGCGCTTCGCTCTACGGTGTTGTAATCGTCTGTATGAGTGAATAGGCTTACTATAGCCTTTTAGGTCTAAGGTAGAGTCTTTATTTGTCCAAGTTTCAGTAAGACATATAATATCGTGACAGTTAAGAAAAGATGAAAACTTACTATCAGAGCATTTAAACGCTGTTAGTCCTTCCACATTCCATGTGACAATTTTAATGACACCCTCACTAACGTCCTATTCC
The DNA here is from genome assembly GCA_007657795.1 of Dreissena rostriformis. Lineage (NCBI taxonomy): Eukaryota > Metazoa > Mollusca > Bivalvia > Myida > Dreissenidae > Dreissena > Dreissena rostriformis. Next base: position 89,455 of record VMBQ01002171.1, read on the forward strand.
TTATACACTTGCTTGTTTATATACAGTTTGTCAATCCTGAGATACGCCTCCTTTCCCTCGGATCTTGCCTTTTTCATGATGGGTATTAGCCTACGTCGGACCTCCATAACTTCCTGTGGATATTGCTCGGATATTCCGAAAGGGGTACCTTTTAGTTCCTTTGACTCCCTGCGAACCCTCTCCTTGTCCGGGTAGTATGCGAATTTCGCAACAATTGGCCGCACTTTATTTGGCTGGTATCGGCCTATCCGATGTGCCCTGTGCAACTTGATTTCGGTTTGGGCGTTTTGCACGTGAAGCTTTGTTTCGATGAATTCCAAGATTTTTTTGTCGCACTGTTCTTCTTGCTCCTCAGGTATCTGGAAAAACAACAAATTGTCCCGCATACTCCTGCACTTGAGGTCCGTTATTTCAGCCTGTAATTTATGTTCGTGCTGGATCACTGAATCCTCGCGACTTTGCAAGTTGCTCGTGGATTTTAGAGTTGAGTCGAATTCACTCTGTTTTTTTGTTATGTTTTCTATCATGTTCCCACTGAAATCACACGATTTTTCTAACNCCAAATAATCACTTAAATCCAACGTTTTATCAGAGCTAAATTTTTGCAGCCGACACTTGGCGCACTCGCTCTTTATTCCATATTCTATATGTCTCTACTGCATGGTATCTACTGATATAGTTCATTTTTATTTGTATTTGAATAACAAAAATAAAAAGCACACATACATTGCGTTGTAGGATTGGAACAAAAACTGTGCAATTTGCTTTATTTAAAATATACCTTCGTTGTCATTTTTCTTTAACGGTCTTCTACGTATACATGATTTGACTTGCTGGGAACATACTGGGTAAAATGACTTTCGCAAGAGCCATTTAAGATGGTACAATAGAATAATATTGCCTTCCGAAACGTACATAATATATATCCGTCCATCATTCCAATACCTAAATAATTTAAGATAAAAAGAAATTGGTCAGCATACTAATGATCTCATAATCCCAACACACGATATGTAAATGAAATGACACGTTAGTTACAAAAATCACGTTTGATCACTAAAAGCCACACTAACTTCTGCATTTTCATTATCACCGTATGCACCACATTGGCTTTGTTTTTAAGGGCGAGTTTCATATGAATATTATTATCCCTACAATACTTAATCGATTTTATTTACACTGAAGGAAATTGGCAACGACTGAAACGCTAAAAACGGATATTGAGAGTCTTCGAATTCATTGGTCAAAATGTACAAGTTCAAATTGAGGGACTTGTGTGTACCCATATTTGCGTTTTGTGTTACATTACTATTGATGGGTATTATAACTGTTTCGTCTTCAAAAAAATGCAGTAAATGTTTAAGTTAGAATAGATCTATGTTCAGTAACAACCTTGGTGTTAACAAAGTTCGGAAGGAGTGTTTGATTAAAATGTGTGGTAAGTGTCCGCGTCATCAAGTATTTTTCTTATACTTGTCAGCCTGTGGATATTTCCGCTATCGTGCAAACGGTAAGAATGATGAGCCAACATTTAGACATTCATCTTGAGTGCAAAGGCATTAATGTTTCTCACAGTCTCGGCAAGTACATGACAAACAAGAATCGACCGGTTATTGTTTAAATTTGTGCGACGGCAAACAAAAATTGACGTCATATACATTAATGAAGACTGGACAAAAACAAACGCCGAGGTGCTAGAATCGCTAATAAAAATTGACGTCATGAAGAGAGCCAAACTACTAAAGGGGACCAGCATAATCATTAATGAAGACTTGACAAAAACAAATGCCGAGGTGCTAGCATCGTTACGCCATCAAAGAGCAGGACCGTGTCGAAAAGACTTGGTCTTACGAGGGCAAGCTGTTTGTGAGGTATTGTGGCAGTGGGCGCAATGAACATGCACAATTTAAACAATACCAAAGCTGGCTAAGTAAACCGTGGCCAATGAAAGAAACCACCACAAACTCCTAGAAAGTATCATCTACTGGTGCAAGAATCCGATCACCCAAAACAGAGGTTATAAGAACAACGTGAAACGTGTGACAACATTTTTGTGTTTCATCATAAAGTGGCCGCAGTCTTGTAAGCATGAATGTACCATATCTTACTAGAATTTCGCAGTTATACATGAATGAATAATTTGTACATACAGTCAGTAATAACTAAATTTAAAAAGTGTTTTTTTTACACTTATACATGTATTAATATTTTCCACTAAATGCAGTTATAACATAATTTAAACAACTCGAGATATTGTTATCGTTATAGTTATTTATGTCATTATTTCATATCTACAAGCATAATATTTAGTTGCGACAGTATTATTGCAGCCTTTTGCTCGCCAAAATGAATCTGTCACAGACCCGTATACTTGAATATATTAAAGTACCGTTACGAAGAATAATTTAATTTCCGTACTTTAAACGATTGTAATCAATGTTTTCTCACCAAGTGTACTGTTATGGCCTCCTAAAACTCGAGCAAAACGTGCACGAATGCAACCGGATGTAAATAAATGAAAGTCAAAATGTTAGATGTAACATGCAAATGGAGTTCACGATTGCCGGGTCAATGTTGTCGAGATATACAATACAAAACAGTGTTCAGTGTGTATTTGTTTGTTCTCCAGTTTTAGTAGCTTTTTTAGACTGCTGTATCGTTCAAAATATCAGATTGTCAAATTAATGACAACGATGTTTTCATTTTATACTAAGTCCCGTTTTTCAACATGCATGTGCATGTGTATTTTTATTGTTTTGGTGAGTTTTCTTTCTGCCTTTACACATAATTCATTGTACATTTTTTGGATATATTTTCGTACTTACCTTCACATACTTAAGGCTATTCAGGAAGCATGTACAAGTATTTTTCATATACTGCTGCACTACAAAGTTTATTTTACGTTAAATCGTTAAATCTTATTTTATTGTACGGTTGAACTTATTATGATTACACCATTAGCGTCTATCGAGAAACTTTGATTTTTACAGCGTTTTTTAAACATAGAAACACAGAAAAAAAAACACATAATTTTGCAGTTATAAATATTTTGCAATTCATATTCGGCATATATAACGTCTGTTTAACTATAAGAAAATCAAACATGAATGTGAAATACCTCATCAATAGTATACACCATAGAAGCCTATAAAGTTACTTTGATCTTTGCATTGTTTCGAAACATACAAATAACAAAATAGGTTTGCTGGTAGTCATATTATTTTTCTAAGAAAAATGCTGTACACGTACCTTTGCTTATACCTTTAAAAAAAAATATTTTTGTCATAGGAACTATTACTTTTATGGTATAACTTTCTATGCATTGAAATGTCTGTATTCAATCTTTTATGTATACTATTGTATTATTAATCCTTGTGCAACCCTATTTTGTTGTTGTTTTTTTATGTACCTTTCAAGTAGTATCCTTATGCTGACGTATTATTACAATTTTAAGGCATTGGATATGACTCTTGCATTATTAAAAGTACTTTTACCAAATGACTAGCAATCTGAATATTATTTATTTAAACTGTAGAGGATTAAATGGGAAATTATAGAGGCTAAAGGTTTTTAATTACTTAATTAAGTGCTTATATATAGTGTCTGCAGGACACACATTTCACCCCTAAAATGTACAATACTATGTATTATGAATAGGGCTCTGAATGCCTTTTAAGCTATTGTTCATCTAATTCTAGGAGAACGGGTATTTCCATAACTAATACCAAAGATTATAAAATACACATCTCTGTTTCTGATTCCAATGATAATTTTCTTGCACTTGACATTTCTGTTAACGGTTATCGCTTTACGTTGCTTACTTTATANAGTTTTCAGTGTGTTTTTGTTTCTTCTCAAGTTTTTAGTAGCTTTTTTAGACTGCTGTATCGTTCAAAATATCAGATTGTCAAATTAATGACAACGATGTTTTCTTTTTATACTAAGTCCCGTTTTTCAACATGCGTGTGCATGTGTATTTTTATTGTTTTGGTGAGTTTTCTTTCTCCCTTTACACAAAATTCATTGTACATTTTTTTGGTAATATTTTCTTACTTACCTTCACATAGTTAAGGCTATTCAGGAAGCATGTAAAAGTTTTTTTCATATACTGCTGCACTACAAAGTTTATTTTACGTTAAATCGTTAAATCTTATTTTATTGTACGGTTAAACTTATTATGATTACACCATAAGCGTCTATCGAGAAACTTTGATTTTTACAGCGTTTTTTAAACATAGAAACACAGAAAAAAAAACATAATTTTGCAGTTACAAATATCTTTCAGTTCATATTCGGCATATATAACGTCTGTTTTACTATAAGAAATTCAAACGTGAATGGTAAATACCTCATCAATAGTATACACCAAAGAAGCCTATAAAGTTACTTTGATCTTTGCATTGTTTTGAAACATACAAATAACAAAATAGGTTTGCTGGTAGTCATATTATTTTTCTAAGAAAAATGCTGTACACGTACCTTTGTTTATACCTTTAAAAAATATATATTTATCATAGGAACTATTACTTTAATGGTCTAACTTTCTATGCATTGAAATGTCTTTATTCGATCTTTTATGTATACTATTGTATTATTAATCCTTGTGCAACCCTATTTTGTTGTTGTTTTTTTATGTACCTTTCAAGTAGTATACTTATGCTGACGTATTATTACAATTTTAAGGCATTGGATATGACTCTTGCATTATTAAAAGTACTTTTACCAAATGACTAGCAATCTGAATATTATTTCTTTAAACTGTAGAGGATTAAATGGGAAATTAAAGAGACTAAAGGTTTTTAATTACTTAATTAAGTGCTAATATATAGTGTCTGCAGGACACACATTTCACCATTAAAATGTACAATACTATGTATTATGAATAGGGCTCTGAACGCCTTTTAAGCTATTGTTCATCTAATTCTAGGAGAACGGGTATTTTCATAACTAATACCACAGATTATAAAATACACATCTCTGTTTCTGATTCCAATGGTAATTTTCTTGCACTTGACATTTCTGTTAACGGTTATCGCTTTACGTTGCTTACTTTATATGGGCCAAATACTGACACACCATCCTTTTTACTAATATCTTTGAAGATATTGAAAGACTTGAAAATGAGGCTTTTATTATATGTGGAGATTTTAACTTAACTATAGATCCTGTATTTGATAACTTTAATTACAAAAAGGTTAAAAATCTTAAGGCCCGCAATAAAGTCCTAGAATTAATTAAATGCTACAATCTTGTAGATTCCTTCCGACAACATAACCAGTCAAAAAAAGATTTACCTGGAGAAGAACAAATCCAATACAACAGGCAATGTTGGATCTATTTTAAATCACATCTGAATTCTTGCAATACTTTAAATCGACTGAAATTGTACGAAGTCTTCCATCTGATCACTCAATCATTACCTTTAACTTTACTTTAAGTAACTTTTCTCATAAACCAGGTCTTTGGAAACATAATAATTCTCTGCTGTTAGACATTGTGTATGTACAGGAAATAAACAAAACAAACTGGTGGTATTAAAATTCAATACGCACTACCCATTTTCAATTATCAAAGTATAAATGAAATAACAGACAGTGAATTACATTTTAAAATAGGTGATCAACTCTTCTTTTTTACACTCTGCTTCTGAAATTAAGGGGCAAATCTATTTCATATGGGTCTTATATAAAAATGAAACAAAACTGATGGAAAGCAAATTATTAAAAAGAATTATAGAGTTGGAAGAAAACTTTTTAGATGAGAATATTGAACAACTAGCCAATTTGAAATCAGAAATAAATATCATTCGGAACAACAATTTAAAAAGATGTATTATAAGATCCAAATTTCAGTGGACTTTACAGGGTAAAAAGCCATCTCAATATGTTTGCAGCCTAAAAACAATAATGCAATAGCGAAGAAAATATATATAAACTAAAAAATGAAGATGATAGTAAAATAACTAACCAAACATATATCCCTAATACTATAGCATCTTATTATCAGTCTCTTTATAAGCAAAAAAAATGAATGTAGTAGTTTAGATTTTAATGACTTTGTATAAGGAATAAATTGTCCGAAACTAAATCAGAGTGAGTCCATTGTAAGCGAGGTATCATAACTTTAGAGGAAGCTTCAAAAGTTTTAAAAAAATATGTCAAATAATAAAAGCCCAGGCAGTTCTGGCTTAAATGCAGATTTTTATTAAATTATCTGGAAAAGGATGAGTACTTTTGTTGTCAGATCCTTAAAGGAAGCTTTTACTTGTGGAAATGTATCTATTACACAAACTCAAGGTATTATAACCTGTATTCCAAAGGGTCATAGTCAAGGCTTTTTATGAAAAATTGGCGCCCAATTACTCTTTTAAATACTGTTTATAAAATTGCATCTTGAGTAATAGCTAACAGATTTAAATCATTCATGGACAATTTGATTCATAACGACCAGACTGGTTTTATTAAAGGGAGATACATAGGGGAAAATACACGATAAATTTATGACATTATTCACTATACTGAAGAAAACGAGACCCCGGGTTTACTTCTCTTAATAGACTTCGAAAAGGCATTCGATTCATTGGCTTGGTCATTTGTACAAAATGCACTTTCTTTCTTTAATTTTGGTCCATACATTAATCGTTGGTTTCAGGTCTTATATAAAGATTCTAAATCAGCTGTTTCGCAATGTGGTTACTTATCTGACTCTTTTTATATTGAAAGGGGCTGCATACAAGGAGATTCTCTTTCATGTTATATGTTTACTCTATGCGCTGAAGTGTTGCCACTTGTATTAAGAGACAACAAGAATATAAAAGGTATAATCATTCATGAAATTGAACACTAATTGTCCCATTTTGCGCACGATACTACTATTCTATTAGACGATACTGAACAATCCTTAAATGAAACAGATACTGTTATACAGAATTTTGCAAATATTTCAGGTCTTAGTGTAAATTTTGATAAAAGAAATATTGTATGGGTGGGCATGCTCAAATATAGTGCATATACCATTAAAAAAATGGATGCAACACAGCTTTAAGATGCTTGGAATAAATGTCCATGTTGACCTGTCAAAAATGGTTTAAATACATTACGATGAAAAAAAAAATGGAAAATTATTCTAAAAAGTTGGAAAAGAAGAATTTTAACACTAATTGGAAAGATTGTAATTGCGAAACACTTATTGTGTCATTATTCAATCACTTGTTCATATCATTGCCCAACCCACCCATTTCCATTTAAAATTCTTTAAAGCCTTCAATTTTGAGTTTTATTTGGGACGGGCATAGTAAAATAAAGTTTCAACACTAGTAAAGGAATAAAGTGAAGGAGGTTTTAAAATGATCAATTTTGGATGCATTTATTCACGCATTGAAACTAACATGGAAACAAAATATTGACTCCTTTATGGGAAATTGGATTAATATCACACAACTGTATTTTGATACATATAAACTCTTCAATTGCAGTAAACATTTTGCATTAAACACGACTAACCAAGTGTCAAACCCCTTTTGGGTAGATGTTTTAAAAAGCTTCTCACTTTATTTTGCTTAATTAGAAGTTAACACAGAAAAATTATTGTTTTATCCACTTTTTTATAATCCGAATATATTATTAGGAAATAAAAGTATTTTCTTTTAGTCATGGTTCGATGCTGAAATTCATTGTATAGGTGATATATTATTTAATGGAACAACTATTTCTACTGATGAATTAAACCGAATGTACAATTTGAACATAAATACAATTAATTATACAGAAGTGATAAGAGCAGTACATTCATTTATGAAAACATATTGTATATCTTGCCCTACCCAACAACTCATCAAACCCTTCTTGCCACCATTATTACAATTAATATTGAAAAAGAATCTGGTCCAAAATGACTATACACCATTCTAAATGTGTCGTGTTCTGAGAAAACTGGACATAATGGTTGTGCGTAAATTGTCATCCCAGATAAGCCTGTGCAGTCCACACAGGCTAATCAGGGACGACAATTTCCGCTTTTATGGAATTTTTCGTTTAAATGATGTCTCCTCTTAGCGAAAATCCAGTTTAGGCCGAAAGTGTCGTCCCGGATTAGCCTGTGCGGACTGCACAGGCTAATCTGAGATGACACTTTACGCACATGCATTTTGTCCAGTTTTCTCAGAACGCGACACAAATAAAGATCATGAACAGCTATCAGTTAAAGCAAAATGGTGTTTAAAACTCAAAACAATAATAAATTAAAAAGAATGGAATAGCATATTTGAACTACCCTTTTTTAATAACCCATGATGTTAAGGTTCAGTGGTTCCAATACAGAATAATTTACAGGATAATTCGAACAAATAGTCTTTTGAATAAAATGAAAATTGCTGATGATGCATTATGTTCATTTAGCATACAAAGTGAGGAAAATTTAGAACATTTATTTTGGGAATGTCAAATATCTAAAGCAATAATTTTACCAGGACAATCTCATCCTTTCATGAATAAGACAACGTTTCTGTTTGGATATTCAACAAACTCTGCTAGAGCCATAAATAATGTTATTTTGTTCATTAAGCTTTACTTGTACAAATGTTAAATGAATAAATGCATTCCAAGCATAACTGGAGATAAGAAGTATAGAAGAAGTATAGATAACTTAACGTGTATTATAAATGCATTTTTCATCTCTGATCCTGATTGCATTACACTTTTTGTGTTATTTTATGTGCTTTATATGTATGTGTTTGCAGTATTGAAATAAAATGTGTTGGAAGAAAAAAAAAGAGTCTTAAGTGGTTGTGATTATCAAAAAAATGAAAAATGACGTGTTCGCTCGTTACATGAATATGAATGTTCTCTGTTAATTGTGTGGCAAGAGGAGAGAGCATTCACATGTGTGGCATGATGCGGTCACACGGAAAACACTACATTCTCTATAGGAAACATGATAGCGAGTAGATAATAGTATCTATTTGAGGCAGACTGCGTCAATTTCACTATGGTTGTCGTAGTTCAATACGTCATCCGTTGAACAATTGGGTGCAACCAGATGTTGCACAACTCTATCGCCGTTCCGGAAAGAGTTTCGATGTTTCACACCATTGTCGAGAGAACATCGGCGTTTTTGTGCCGTCTTTTGTCCTTTCCATAATGATATTAAAATGTGTGAAGAAGGGATGATTTGTGATACTGTTTCTATTCAGCATGGTTAGATAACCGTCATTAACTGTCGACATAAAAATAAATCGTCAACAAATATGTTCAGACTTTCAACTAAATAATAATATTAATAATCAAAAATAATAATAATAATAAATAAAATAATAATAATAATAATTATGATGATGATGATGA